>VZSE01010762.1:924475-1054921 GCA_013398275.1 Promerops cafer | reverse complement strand
GATATTAAGAAAAATCTCTTCACTGAAAGGGCTGTCAAGCACTGGAACAGGCTGCCCAGGGAAGTGGTGGAGTCACCATCCCTGGGTGTATTTAAAAGAAAGGTAGATGTGGCACTGAGGGACACGGTTTAGTGGTGGCCTTTGCAGTGCCAGGTTAATGGTTTTACTGGATGATCCTAGAGGTCTTTTTCAACCTAAATTACTCTGTCTCTAGTAGGAGATACACTCCTGCAAGTACCTGAGTCCATTCCCAGGGGATGACTTTCTTCATACCCTGAAGAAGAGCTTGGGTCTTGGGAAGTTAGCCTGTTTCCTCTGTTTCCCCAGTTTCTCCAGCTGTAAAAAGCAGTGATCTCTCTTCCCACAAATTACTTCAGTGCATGCCTTACTCCTTGTGTGGAACCATGATGCTGCTTTATATAATATATTTTATGTATATACCAAATCAGGCTTAGGCTGGAGTGACATGTGGGTTGGGACCACATTCCTGGTGTTGCCTGAGAGTTTGAAGAACCACAAGGCAGAAGAAAACAAGTGTGTTCTTGTGGTTCTTGCTCTGAGGTACCAGGGCCCAAGCCTTGTTCCTGGTTCTGAAGGAGAGGATGCTGCTTGTGGGTGAGGCTGTCTGGAGCTCGTGCTCTCTTCCACCTCTCCTGTCTCAAGGTCTTTTTCCTCCTTCCCACTCTTCCGTGAGAAGCAGCAAACACTGGTCCTGGATTTGGAGCTGCCATGCAGAATGAAAAGAGGCTGAAGCTCTTCTATGGGTCCCATGTGAATCTCAGTCTGTTTTTCACAGTTTCCCTGCCTTGACCAGGTGGGGTGAGGCTGGTTCCCCCTTGCAGGCACCAGTGATGCTTAAAAGCAAAGCTGTTTTTGATGGAAGCCCCTGTGTGAGTCCGAAGGCAGAGCATGTAGTGAAAAGCTCTCTGGCTGACCTAAGGGGAGGAAGGGCATCCTGCAGCTCCCAGTTATTGGACACACTTGGTGGTTTTTATTTGCACTAAGTTTTCTGCGACCTCTTCTCCTAAAGCTTAGGCACTCAGACCAAGCTGGTGACGCCAGGCTGAAAATGTGTTAGAATTGTGGTATAATGCATGCACACATACATACCTACCTAAGCTCTCTCTCACACACTTCTCTCTTTTGTACATTTCTGACGTCTGCTTTTAGTCATCCATTGCCAACCAGCACAACGGGGGGCTGAGTCAGATGTTGCATTTCTGTGACATTTCAGTACCTTTAATTTGCCATGTCCAAAGGGAGGCCTCTGGGAACATTCTAGCAAGAGATGTATTCAAAGAACTTGAACACTGTGTGGTACTTATACTTGTATTTATTTATTGTCACATGGTGGAAGGGGAAAAAGCTTTGTGGCCTTTCCAAGGCACTGGGCTGTTGCCACACTATTATTCTGTTGTAACAAATATATTCTCTGGCTACTATCTGTGGTTAAATTCCCCACCAATTCCCTGCCAGCAGTCCTCATCGGGTTAGAAGAATCTAAGCTAACAAGTGTCACCTCAGCTTTTAGATCAATGCTGTATATTGCTATTTTTTTATAATGGAAAAACAATTGCAGCCATCTTTTGGAAGAAGAGAGAACTTCCTCATGAGTGCACTCGTGCTCAAAACATGTTATACACTAACTCATGAGACATCTTTCAGCTCAGAAATTTCAGTGAGAATCACAAAAATAAGAGCATGATGATTTACTGTAAAAACCGAAGGACACATTTGTACTATAGCAGCAATTTTATGGTCCCTTAAAAAGGAGGTGTTATAATAACCAGTTATGGATGATTGAGTGTGCAGACCTTGTCATGAAGGCATTCTCTGTGTATGTACAATGTACACAGATAAATGCCAGAACCAGTTCCACTGCTCTTCTGTGATGTGGTACAGGCTCTTCTCTGAACAGACAGCTTTGGCTGGAGTAGTTGTCAGAATCCTTAAATTTCTACACTTCCTTTTACTTAGTGCTGGCACTCGTGCAATGACAATGGCTAGGATACCCAGAGGGGGAACTGATGTGGGCAGAGTAGGAAAGCACTGGCCAGTGCATAACCTCCCAAAGGCTGAGATGAGTTTCTAATGTGGGTTTGCAGGTGTTTTAATTCCTCCCCTTTATCTGAATAATGTCCTGCTGCTAGCCTAAATAAGCCCAGTTAGGAACTGAGTCAGATTTCCCTTCAAGGCCTTCACTCCCCAATATGGAACACTGCTGATTTAACCTATGTGGTGTTCAGGATGGAAGCAGAGTTGCAAGGAAGAGGAGCTCACACTTTACAGTCATGTTGCACACAAACCTGGTATTGGGTGTATGTGGATTTTGGCACCTCCCTTTTCCAATGCCTTCCCAAACATATTGCGTGTAAAATCAATTTTACCATTTAAATTATAACTTTAACAAAAATCCAGACAGTAATTTATACAGGAAAAACTGACAGTATTTTGTGAAAAACCAATCTGGATTATGACAAAACTTTTGGTTGTTTTTCCTTATCAATGGCCCAAGTATCATTGAGCGCATGAGCATCCTGGCTGTGTCCAGATCCTAAATCTGTGCCTCAGACCATTTCCTTTGCTGATGGAAACAGCCCATTTTTATCTCTTGGAATGTTTGCTTTGGAGACCACAAATATCCTTTCCTTCTGGTTAGGGAATCTGGGAAAAGAGGAAGGCTTTACCTGCAGAGACAAAATGCTCATGTAACTTCATAAGCACAGAAATTGTTTTAAAACTATTTCTGTTTATGGCACTAGTGCCTTGAAGTCCATGTTTCTATTTTTGTCCTCCATAAGAAAGAGGGAAACTATCCTGAGTTGTATTTTAGGTCTCACATATATGCACCTAAATGTTGTGCGTTTTTTAATGGTTTTTTAAATGACAAAATCCAACTCAGAGATTTATGAAGTTAAGAACTGCATAGAAGACAGCACTCTGATGCTCTCCTGATGTAGAAGGGAACTGCACTCTCTCAGAAAAACTCTCATTTTTTTCTGAGAGGTTAGAACAGAATTTACTTAAGATATAGCAAGTACTGCTTATTTCAGTGCAGGCACTTAATGAATAATGTCTTTCCATCCTGTTGTTGGGAAGAGTATTAGCATAGCCATGCTTTCTCTTTAGTTTTTTTGGTCCATGACAAAGAGTGTAATTGAACTGCTATTGCAAACATAGATTAATGTGAATGTATTCACCTGAGTGCTTAAAGATCTCTACCTCTCACAGCTACTATAACTACTTGAACTGTTATTGCACACACTAGAGAAAAAAACCTGAATCCATGTGAGAGTCTAAATCCTATTTCCATAGACAGCTAAAGGATTTAGGATTTAATGCTTATTACCTTACTGTAAAATCCTCTTTGCTAAAAAACGGGCATAAGTACCCGAGAAGTGCTGTGTGAATAGCACTTTGCATTGGTCAAATAATGATGTAATTTTGATTTGGGATTTTTTAATTTATTTTTTTCTCACCAAAATAAAAAGACAACAACAGCAATTTGTTAGACATGAAAGGTTATCCTTGATCCCCCTTGAATGTTCCTGCTGGAGCTCTTCTACTTGGCTTGAAATTCCTAAATAATAATGATTTAGGATGGTGGGTCTGGTGTTTATCAAGGAGATAAACTACTTGGAAGCAAGAGCTGCTCACTGAAATAGCTGGAATTTTTTGTATATGGTGGAAACTCACAGTGAGAAGGTTTTGTTCCCCCTTGCCACTCGACTGTGTTGCAAAGTGAGGGCTGAGACAACCTGCCAGGAGGTGAGAATGATGATTCCTCAGTACTGTTAGTATCCTGGATGATTTCTCACACAAGTGAGTAAACTGTCCTGAGACTATTATACTCTCTTCATCTCCTCATTATACATCTTCATCCCCTTGTTTCCCCCTAGATTTGGGCAAATTTGACTCCACCGTGGATACAGACTCTGAAGTGTATTTATGAAAGTGAGACAAATTTCAGTCTCTATGGCAAATTTTGTCAAAAAATAAGACAAGCAGTCAAAGATCTCCCCCGTTCTCATTCAGCCTCTCTGGATCATGACATTGAACCCTTCCCTTTACATAAGCCAGGCCTGATTTGGGTGATATGTTGCCCTGGGAGGCTTCCAAGGCTGGTGCCACCAGTCTCTCCAGGAACCTGGTGGAGTTAGACAAGTTCTATGTTAAACCATAAAAACTGTTTGAAAACTGTCATGGTATCTCACATTACACAGTCCAGAACTCTTCATCCCATCTCTCCTGCAGCAGAGAGAATTATTTTTCCCAATTAACACTGTGAAGTCCAGCAGTTTGTGTCTGAAACACAGCACATTTTCCTGGAACACACGGGGTCTGGATTGCGTCAGTTAATCCATTCCGCTTTCTAGGCTGCTGCAACACTTTTAACCATGGCTGTTGAAACAGAGTCCAGCATTTGACTTCACAAGCTGCTGGCAGCCTCCTCATTAAACCAGATTCTTTGAGAGCAGCAGGCAGTGCCTTTGCTCAGTGGTGCTGGGAAGCTCTGTACTGAACTGAATCCTTCCTGGGGGGATCACTCTACCTGGGGTCCGCAGCCAGTGCAGACTGACGGTATCAGAGCAATTCTGGTCAAACACACTCTAATTAAAACAGCCCAAGCTACACAACTGAGAAACAAATATATTGTGATCTGAACACTCCAGAGAGGTTTTTGAATGTTTATAAACAAAACAAAACAAAAATAACGAAACACCCCAACAGTTCCACTGAAGTTTCCTCCCTCTGCATCCTTTAATCTTCAAAAACATTTCTGCAAACTTCAGAGAGGATTTTAGTGCTATCAAGCTGATTGGCTCCTATTTCTCACATCTCTTCCTAACAGAGACAAGGACAGCTGATGTGTGCAGGACAGAGGCATCAATCTGAACAGAAATAGTTAATGAGGAGTGAGTGCATTTCCTGTGAGGAATTTCAGCTTTAGGGCTCTGATATGAGGGAATGGTATTGACACCGATTTCAGCCTTTGCTTGGCCTGCTCAGCCCCCACCTGCTTGTGTGGCCTCACAAATTCCAGAGCATCCTCTTGAAGCATGTGCTGACCTAAAGTCATCTTCTGGAGAGAGCCACCTGTGCCAGCTGTGCAGGTATCTGGTGTAAAGATGCTGACATTGCCATCAGATTTGGAGGAAAGCAGATCCAGATATCCTACACTGGCCCTTTGTCCAGTGCAGCTCTTGACTTGGCCAGGGAATGAAAGACTGTTCCCAAATCTCTGTAGAGTTGGCATTTGTGAGGGTGGCTCATTAGCATCCATAGTTTTAAAAGGTTTAGTGGTTTTGTGTGGTACCACCTGCAAAGATCTGAAGCAGATCTTTCTTGCTTGTCAGTGCAGAGCCTGAAAGCATTTCAGCCTCTCTGAAATATGTGTCCTCTGATGTATGTATTCATGAGCTACTGTTTCTTACAGCCACCTGGGAAAAGCTTTATAAGAGTCTAGATTATCTACTCTTTTTTTTTTTTTTTTTTAATGCTGCTTAAGAGGTTCCTGCAATGGGTATTTGGGGAGAAAGCAGAACACTTCTTCGTAATTTGTTTAACCACTGAAAGGAGTTGAGGAGCAGATCCCTTACCAGTGTACATAGATTATCCTGTGAGCAGCCATGCCAGTCCACACAAGCTGAGGGTAGAGCCTGGCCTGTTTTGAATATTATCTCTGTTTATTTGTATGGTCTTTTGCAGTGTAATGACTGCTGATTTTGAGCTTTAATTGCATGTGTTTGACAAAACCAGAAAGGGAGTGAGGTTTATTATTGTTTTGATACAGTCTCAAAAGGGAAGCTTTTTACTAGCATTTTAATACAGCCCTTTGTAAACACCCAGCAAAGAAAAATGCTGAATCCAATCCTTCTGCTAGAGGAGTCACTGAGTTTTCTCTGGCTTCAGTAGGAGCTGGACTGGGTTCAGTGTACGTGGTACACTCCAGCATTACTGATAATGAGTTAATGTGTTTTATATATTGATGCTTTTTGCTGAACAGTGCATCGGCTTTTTATGATTTGGTGAAATATAAAAATAAATTATTTGAAAAATCTATATTTCTGTGCCTGTTCTTTGAAGGGGAGTTTAAATTGTTACAATATGAGATTAAAAAAACGTTCTGAAAGTCAATGGTAGTGTCTTGGTACTCATTTCCCACCCTCTCCATGCCACAACTTGTATAGTTAAGGGTATGCCCAGCCATCCTCAACTGCCTGAGCCCTTTTGGTATCCTCTTCCAGCAGTTCATCCTAATGCCATTGGAGACAAGGAGAAAATGGTCCTGTGTCACATGCAGCTGAAAGGCAGTTTGTTACCAAATGTAAGGGGAGACCACAGGCTGCATGGACAGGCCATTTTTCTAAATGCTAACTGGGTAATTTTCTTCATGTAGCATCAGTCTTTCTGTTCAGAGGTGGGCCTAAAAGTTCCCAACAGCTATCTTGGAGCAAGGAATTAATAAGAAACAAGTCCACACTATTATCTTATAGGTTCCTGAGTTATTCCTTGAGGGCAGCTGGTAACACCCTTTTTATAGTCACAAGCTGCCAGCTCTTGTGCTTGCTTCTAAGTGGCAAAAGGCAGAAATGACAATTACAATTGCTGCTGTGGGCTCATTTCCAGACTATCAGGGCTGGAGAGATGAAGGGAAGGAGGGGGACTCCAGGCAGTCTTTGGGACTGCCTTTTACTGGTGCTAATGCTGAGTGCATCAAAAGGTTAATGCAAAACCATCCAGTGTCATCTCTCGATGTCCTTTTCTATCTCCTCTAATCGTGTGGGTATGGATACGCCTGCTGCTGCAATCAGGTGCTGTTGATGTGCCTGAAGAGGGTGTTGGCAGCTGCCCTCCATCCGTTCACACTGCAGGAACGTGCTGAGCACTGTCAAAACAACACTTACCCTTCTGTTGTGGAGTGCTTATTTCTGCTGTGTGTTAGTTACATACTCACTGCATAAGGGAATTTAAGCAGCACTTCTACCTCAGGGACTGCCATTAGTCCATTGTCATGCTACTCTCCCCTGGCCCTTTGTCTCCTGCCACCCCAGACACTGCTGCTGGGAATGCCTCCTACCCACTGTCTGCTCCAAAAACTGCACCAAGCGTCCTGTCCTACACCTCCCTCTTTCAGTCCTTTATATCTAAAACACAGCCATTTCCAGGCTTCATAATACAATTGCCCAGAGCTGGCTGGCTGCAGGACTTTTGACTTCTGAAGCAATTCACCAAGCTGGCTCCAGTGTGAATTCAGGTGAGCATCTCCATTGTTTGCAATAAATTAGGTACTCTCTCTCATTTTACCTCTATTGAGAAATTCTCAGGAGTTGTACTGAAAGCAAATATTGCCCAGCATGGCCAGAAAGGGGATTATTACCCAACACAGATGATTTTATGTAGCTTCAGAGTTACAAACTCATAAAGGTGTTACCAAACTCATAAAGATGTCACCCCCAGAAAAAACACCATTGAACAAGAAAGAGGAGGAATCACATCCAGCTCACAGTGGTGAGGATAAAGCTGTGATGGCTAAAGATTGAAAGGGCAGAGAGGGAAAAGGGGTTGTGTGTGTTTAAGCAGTATGGATGAATGGAAAAAGAACTTCAGTGTGAGATGGAAATAAAAGAGGTAAGTCCACAGTGAAGTTGTGCAGCAGCAAAGAAATGCAGGCCCAGGAGCTGGAATTTTTTCTCCTATTCTCAGTCATGTTATTGACCTACTTCATTCACTCCTACATGCAGTGGCTTTCTTAGCTTCAGTTTCTTCACCTGCAAGATGCCACTGCTCTGTCAGAAACAGGTTTTAGCCTTTATTTATTTCAAACCTTCTGGCTTCAAGGCAAATTTAAGTTGGCTTTCTGCTGCCTGCCAAGTATCTGACTGACCACAGTAAACAATCCTGACCCAGGAGACCTTGTAAAGTCACGGTGAGACCTCAACAGCGGTCTCAAGATAACTCAAGTGCTGCCTTTTCCCATGCCCAAAACAGTCCCAAACAGAGCCAACACAAAAGCCAGAAATAGCTGTTCCTCTGCTAAATATCCCTGACAGCCCAGATGCGATAGCACTTCTCAATCACACCAATAAATTGTGCCCCAACAAGAGGAACATGGACATTTTCCATTTATAGCAGGCTCAGTGTAAAGGTGGTCCTCTGTCCACCTCCTGGGGAGCTGTGGAGGAAGGTGAGCACATATATAGTCTTCACACCACCTCCACATTTTCCCTTGCAGTCCTAAGAGGAGTCAGCCCAGAGCCAAAAAGAAACACACTGATTTGCCAAAGGGTTTCAACCTGGACATTAAAAAGATCACAAACATTCAAAAAATGCAAACAGAAGTCGAAATTACCCCTTTGCCCCATGCAGGTACCAATCTAAACCTTTTCCCCAGAGATTCACCAGCACACAGGTTTAAAACCTTTTTTCTTTATTACCTAAGGGCTGAAACAGGGTCGAAGGGAGGGAAGCAGTGGTGGGACTTACTCTCTGAGCTGGGGTACCTGAGGGATCTGCACACAGTCCCCTGAGCCAAACACTGCTCCTGCAGCACCCTCTGCTTCCCAGGCCAGAGCAGCCTCTGCTTCCCAGGCCAGCTCCTGTCCAGTGCCACGCCCGTGGCTTTGACAGCTTAGGAGAGGCATGAGAGTAGCCACTGAAGGCACTTCTTTCTGTCTTGGGCTGCAATTTTTCTGACTTGTTCTCAATCAAACTGCTGCCCCCTCTTCTCCTGAGAGAAGGTTGCATGTTGTGCTCCTGTTTATCCTCTCCTGGTTAATGTTCTTGGGCTGCCTGGGAGAAGGCTGCTGGGGCAGATGTATGGCCCTCTTTTAAAAAAATAACTAGAAATAAAGCACCATTTTTTCTTTTTGATAGTTACAATGTCAGGGGGAATATAAGCCAAGGTCTTGCAGACATCTCTTCATCTTCTCCGCAGTGTTTTTTTCCCCCTTTCCCTATTTCTTTTACTTACAGGTTCTGATGCCAATCTTGCCATACAAAATAACCCCAAGCACACATCAGGTGCTAGCTGAGCAGAATCTAAGATCTAAAAAGCTGGTTGTGCTGGTTTTTTGAAGCTCATGAATTTGCAGCCATTTGTTCTCCTCTCAGATGCCCAGAGCACCATTTCACATGATCTCCATTAAAAGGATTCCTTTCAGAGAAATGCATAGTGTAGTGGGACAATGGAGTGATAAAGGAACTATGCATCCAACACCTTCATAAGCAGTCCATATTATCATGATATAAGGCCTTGAACACTCAGGCATAACCTCTGTCTGAATACAAGCATTATCATAAATCTTGCATGTCAGCCTGTGGGGTTTATGGACTGAATCAAACCCAGAGAATTAAACTACTGATTTGATGATTAACCTGGGTTTCAATGCTGCTATTTATTATGTTAGGCAAATAAACTATTTTCTGTTTAAATGAGTTTCCATGTTCTTTTTCACACCTGGGAGTCAAGGGAAGCATTAAGAACCAGCTTTTGCCCATGGAGGAAAGAAATGCATGAAAGGAAAAAAGAAAGCCATTTGCAGGGATTTTACTAATAATCATTTCAGGTATATAAATACAGCAGCTTGCCAAGCCTTTGGCCACCAGAGCAGTGCCTGTGCAATAGCTCAGCTTTATTTTAACCTTTGCAGAATAATTCTTAGGAGACTTGAGGAGAAAGATGGTTTGGTATCTGAAGCCTTGACCCGAGACTCACAAGACTTTTCTTCCGAGTTTGCTACTGCCTGCACAGATCAATGTATTTCTCTCTCTGCTTTTGCTCCTCATATCAGCAGCTTATAAACTCTGGGTAATCAAATCCAGATACTGGTTTGCTGCTCAAGGTGATAGAGCACAAGTTTGGTGGGACCTCAAGGCATTAGTATGAATGTTCATTGATGTGAAACAAAAAAAAAAGCAACAAAGAAGGAAAAAGGAGAACAAGTGTTTGCTGGATGGAGCACAACAGGGGTGTTTTTCTTGCTCTTTGAGGTGGATGCTCATGTGTTCCTTGCATGTGGCTGCAGTAGGCTGGGAGCTTTGCACTGATGTTTCTCAGCCGTGTCAGGCTGGAGGACACTGCTACTGCCTCAGAAACCAAGTCCAGCACCTCTGAGCAACGTGTCTTACATGAAGGAAGAAGATGACAAGCCGGGATTGAAATTCCTCCAGGACTGTGACATCTTGCTTCATGCTGGCGTAGTAGAGACTCACAGCAAGGATCAGCACTGCACAAAATGAGAGCCACAGGAGCACAGGCAATCCAGATGATGTCCTGTCATCTGGTGAAGGGTGATGAGGAGAAAAAGGAAAGCAGCATTATTTTAGTGCCATCTCAAACACTTCCCAAATTTGATCCCCTGCTGATGCCTTTGTCCCAGTTTTCTGGCAACAGCAGGGTACAGAGGGCTCTGGTGGTGAGCACTTCTGTAGGCATCAGTTAAGTGATAGTGAGTCACACCTCCTGATGGAGGGTGGTGAGTATAAAAGATATCATCTAATGGAGCATTTAAAGAGTTTAATTATATACAATAAGAACAGGATTAGCATAGCTAATGCATGATCTCAACTTCCTCTCCAGCAATTATTTTTTATACCTTTACCCTAAATGTTAAGTTGAATACTAGGAGAATATGAAGCTAATTATTTAATGTCCACAAATGCTCCATAAAAGAGAGAAGCTATAGATTTCTGTCCTTTTCCCTGGTAAGTCAGCTTGTTTGGTCCTCCTGATAATTATGGGAAGAACCCAAACATGGCTCCATTAACCAAGAGGCACGTTCAGAAAGCTCTGGTGGTTTGAACCACTCTCAGAGTGCTATATGTGCTAATTACACCAGAATATCCTCTGGACTTGCTCTTCAGCAAGAGGATATTGTAAAGATTTTTTTTTTGCCTTCAAAACATTTTTCAAATGTGTTTAAAGTGCCACAGGTCAGGCACAGCACACACATGGAAATCAGGGGGCTGCATTCAGCTTGCTGACAGCTG
The DNA here is from genome assembly GCA_013398275.1 of Promerops cafer. Classification (NCBI taxonomy): domain Eukaryota; kingdom Metazoa; phylum Chordata; class Aves; order Passeriformes; family Nectariniidae; genus Promerops; species Promerops cafer. The sequence goes on along the minus strand of VZSE01010762.1, from coordinate 1,043,929 downwards.
TGTCCCAGCCCTTGCCTGCGTGTATCCACCCCTGGGCCTTGGGGATCCAGTTAGATTCAGGTCTGGCTGCTCTGTCTGACTGCATGGCCACTGCACAGTCGGCACTATTTCATAAAGCACTTAGAGTATTAAACATGCAGTATAAAGCCAAATTCATGCCTGAATAAAACCCATAGTGTGCAGCTATTTTCCTGCCATATGCACATAATCAATAAGGAGATAAAAATGTGGAGTGTATTATTACGGGTAAAGGGCCAACATTAGCTGTAACATATTTAAATTAGCTTCCACTCCGAGCCCTGGAATACACACCAGTCAATTAAACTGTCACACAGATGTACAGAGAGGAAAGTAAAAGTCATAAAACCAAGCCAGAAACACATAATAATGTATCAAAAAGTGTATGGGGAAAAGGTAAAATGTTAATAGGCAGTCATTTTATAGCTAACCAGAAACCAAATCAATGTCCCATAATAGATCTGAGTGAATTATTTGCAGCAAGTAATTTATTCATTTGAATTTAGCCCTCCTTTCTGTTTGCAAATTATCCATGTGCAGACTTCAGGTTTTATAAATTTGTTTATTTGGCATTATTCTATGAAGGGTTGATATGAAGGTGTTTAGCCAGGGAATTGCTCACCACTTTCTGGTTTTGCAGAGATTTGTGAGTTGGGAGTTGGTGTTTCCCTTGTGAGATTCCCCACACCACAGGCTATAGCTCCTGACTGGGTGCCCCACTTGCCTTTTCCAACGTGGGGCTCGGCTGGCGAGCACACATGGGAGCAGGGAAACCTTCCTGTGGAAGCTGAACAGCCTTTCACATCAACCCTTTCATATGAAGTGCTTGTAACCCGTTTCAACTTTTAAAAAGTTACTTTCCATGTGAAATTTCTGGGTGATCTCAAATGTAAAATTGGGCTTTCCTTATATCTTCTCAGTTATGAAATATGTTCTATCCATGAACAGAAAAATAATGCAGAAGAGTAATTCCACCTGCAAAACTGTGATGAGCTATGCTCACAACAGCTTCAGCCCATCACTACAATGAGGTGTTGAAAATCAAATTTGCCTTTCTAGATGACAATTAGAAATTTAATGCTTAAATTTATTAGTTAAATTGCTTGTTGGAAGAGCGCTGACCTGTGCCCAGTCTCATGGCAACTCATCTGAGAAAAGCAGTGGACCTGGATACAGGAGATTTTGTCTCAGTTCCTGCCTTGGTACACATTCCCACTGTGCCCTGAAGAATATTTCATCTTTGCTTTTCCACTGAGCCCTTTTCTGGCTGTAGTACCCTGTTTCTATCCCAATAACAGCCCTAGATGGGGTTTCCATTGTCATGAGCACACAGCCCCTCTTCCTGGACAATGGCAATGGCTGAGGGATATGGGGACATCTGCCTGAGAGGCTTTCTGGCCTCCCAAAACTACAGGTCTGTGTGTGTAAATGTACACGTGTGGAGGTACCCCTCTCCACTGCACTGCCTACAGCAGGGGCTGGATGCTGTCCAGGGACTCCAGAAATGATCACAATCATCAGAATATCCAGATACACTCATTTGCTTGGGGTCTGTGAGGCTGCCAGGCCTCAAAGAAAAAACAGAAAAAACCTGATTATTTTTGTTATTTCTACCCTGCTGTCAGCATATAATGAATTGTCTCTTCCCCTCTACGAAACTCAGCAGGGAGAACTATTGTTTAGCTTGGGGTGCTTTCCTTGCATATCTTAGTGAGAAACCAGTACCTATTCTAATGCCATAAAATATATTAATTCTATTTAAATTAAAAATAGCTTCAGGGACTTAATTTTTGTTTCCACTATTTGTCTTACTAGATGTCTTGTTTAAAATTGCACCAGACCTCATCAGCACCTTGTGCTGCTTATGCTGAGAAGAAAAAGCAACAACCAGTGACAACACAAAATGCTGTGTATATGGAGGGTATATTTGCACAGTGCATCCCACCAGCTGCAAAAGCAAACTCAGGTTTATGTTATGGATGGCTCACAGTTCTAATGTGAAAAATCCAACTTACCCACTACGTAGTCACAGCAGGAAATGACTAGAAAAGAAAATGAAAACGTTCTTACTTGCCAAGAAAGGTCTCTTGGCAGCGGGTGAACAAGAAAAACCAGAACCAAGCAGTGTCTCTGAAATTGCCTGTCACCTTGGAGATGCTGGGCAACCTGTTACACCACTTTTGGCTCTGGCTGAGGAGCTACCCAATCCATGCAAACATGCAGATGCAGGTGCACTTCAGGAAAGTGAGGAAAAATTATTGTGTGTGAGAATTCAGAGGCAGGATTGCTGCTGTTGCAGGGAGGTCAGGAAAGAGCTCTGCTAAAACCCCTCCCTATTCCACATAATTCCTAGAAAGGAAAGGATTTAGACCAGCAAGCTGAAAGAATGAAAGTTAAGAAAGCACTCTCAGAGTCACTTTTGTCAACAATATCCTGGAAATGCATCTGCTTGGCAGCCAGGGCCCAGACACAATCCAGGATGAAAAGTCCATAGAATGGAAACATCTCAATGGTGCCAGAAACCTTCATTTTACCAGCCTTAATGTGAGTAATATTGTGTGGACAAACAGCAAATAATCTAAATCACAGACTGTTTGCAACACAGAATACTAATTATGGGTTGGAACGTTTCTCACGTCTCCATGAAAAAAGAGTCAGTCTTCTCCATGATTGCAGCTCCCTACATGAGTTCCAGCATGGCTTTGCTGAAGTCAGAGCCAGTGGGAGACCAACCTGGTCCCCTGGGCTGGACTGACTGCAGGAATCCCAGTGCTGATGTGGGGCATGGACTCTGGCAGAGAGCTGAGGGAGTTATTCATCCCCATCAGAATCCTGCTCTTGAGCTGTCAGATGAGCTTTGAGGAATTTAAGGCTGACTCACCAAAGCCTTTCCAGGAGTTCAGTTTTGGTGGGAAAGCCCAGGCCTTGTCAACAAGCTTATCAAGAAACAGCTTCCCCTTCATGCATCAGGAGGCATCCCAAACAATGTATTGCCAAACAAATGAGAGCTCTGTTTATAGACATAGCAGATGCCAAGCCTTATTTTCAGAAGCTGTAGCAGTCCAAACAGGTGGCTGACATAGTAATTTTACCATTCTGCCACCTGTGTTTTGAACAACTGACATATCAAACCCATATAATTTTAGTTCACTACCAGTAAATACGATTTTCTTGGTTGGATGAGTTTGGGGAAGTCAGAAGGTGTCACCAGTTATTATTTGGTATGGCATACAGCACATGCAGAAGTGCAAACTGGATCCTTGTGCCAGACCTCTGCTGAAGGTCACTCCCAATTGACCTACCTGCAACATTTTGGGTCACAAATGAAAAGACCAGAGGTTTTGTTAGCTGTGTCAGCCCTTGGTGCCTTTGTTGGCAGGAGTTATTACATCCTGGCTGCTAGGCTCAGACCTCTGCTATTGTATTCTGTGGCAGCCTAGTTACCCACAGTGACATAATTACGTTTATATTTGGTCTGAGTGGAAACATTATTGTGGGGAAGCCCCGGGGCCCAGCCAGGCCCATGGTCTACAATGATCCCTGTGGGGCTGACTCGGGAGGTCACTGTGACAGCAGCTGAGGGCGAGGCAGGAGCCTGTCTCCTCCCAGGGCAGGCAGGCAAATGGACCAGATGCAGTTCTGCAGAGCACAGAGCAAAGATCATCCATCCTCTGCTCCATGCCGAGCTGAAAATCACAAATTATCAGAATGGGAAACCTGATGTGGACAGACAGAGTGATGTTAAAAGCTAGAAAGGTCATGCCAAAATTCCTGGTAACTTGAGCATACCATGTTCAATGACTTCTTCTGGCTCACGAAATCGAACCCTTCTCTCTGCTCTCCGCTTTTCCCCCACAGCTTGGTCCACAGGTGGCCTTTTCCTCAGTATGGAAGGAGGATAGCTACTGTCATCTGTCTAAAGAGCCAATCAAGACACAAAACACGTAACCATTCAGACAGGGTGAAGTATCTGGGTGAAGTCTTGGTCTTTGGTGGATGTGTTACCTCGAAGGACATGAGATGTAACACTTCTGCTTGGACATAGTCAGACCACTGTAGTATTTACAGCAAAACAAAATTGCCATAGATCTGCAGTACTCTAAAGCTATATTCTCAGGGAAAAGGACAGTTAAAGCAATGGACAGCAAAATGTTCAGAAAGGATTTCTCTAAATTGTAACAAATATTTGGTGAAGGTGGCTGCTCAACAGCCTTGGGCTGTTCTTAGAAGAACATAAATGTGATATGAAATATAGGAACCATATCATTTGGAGCACCTTTGAAATGTTCTGAGCTAAGCAGTTCCATTCAGAATGCAGCGTTACCATTTCAACAACTGTGACTGTGCAGCTGACTTGGGTTTGGACACTCCTGATGGGTACAAGAAGGTAATTTATTTGCACTTGGATATAACAATCATGCTGTTGCTCTGGTTTTTGCTTGGAAACCACATTTAGTCTTTGACAACAGAATCATAATGCTGTGGATTTGTTGAAATTACGAGAAACAGAGCTGCAATAACAGTAATAAGTCACTGTTCTGCATGGGAATTCTCCCACAGTCAACTGCCCAAAGTGAATCCAAAGAACCTTGGTTCAGACACCCACTGTCCTGTGGCAGTAGAGAGCAGATGGCAATTTTTCTACTTTTCAAAGATCAAAGTGAGGGGTAGAGATTCTTAATATTATATTTTTAAGATCGAAGTAATCTTCTCTAGCCCTTTCCACCTCTCCTCTTTGTTCCTCTGCTAGATAAAGGTTATTATTTCTTCTGGTCTTCTCTCTGCTCCCCTTTTCCCCGCTTGTTTGTTGTTCCCCCACTCAGTGATTGCTTGCCCCTTACTTCAATTTTTCTCCTTGCTTTGATCTTTCTTCTCCTCAATTACCTATTTTTGTCCTTTTTGGACCCAAATGCCATTGCCTTGACTTTTCTCATTGGATGCTTTCCCCACGCTCACCATTTCACACACCCACTCCTTGGACTGCAGAAGCAGGATTAGGTCCCACTGACTCCAATCTGGTGTCAGACCCCAGAGTAAAGGGGATAAATAGGTTTTCTTACATATCACATTCTGTGTAACCTCAAAAGGCATGTTACATAGCCAGCAGGAACTGCCATGTGGTAGGAATATCTTCAGCTTTGATTCCTTCTCCTGAGAGATTCATAAAAACAGTCTCATCACCGACAAGGATGCCTTCTCTGATCTTGGGGCCATATCACCTCTGTCTCATGACTGTGGACAGTGTGTGTTGGAGCTCTGTGTTTTTCATTCAGCAGCTAAGAGAAGCTGGAAGTCCCATTCAGGTTATGGGAAACCTGGATTTCACTTCTTTCCAAGTCCAAAGAAATACAGGGCCACGTCTCATATACATGCCCTCATCATCAGAGTTATGGTGCAAACACAGGAGCAGGGAATCTCAGTCTCTGCCACTGAAGCTGTCTTGTTTGGCCTTGAATAATTAAATATTCATTGAGCTAAAGAAAGAAAGAATGACTTTACAGCCTGGTGTTTGGGTGCTCCCTTGGGGGTGGCAGAAGTCTGCTCCTATCCTTGCTCCAATGAATACTTAATATGTAATACTCAAATATTCATTGGAGCGGCCACTGGGAACAGGGTCTCTCATCTACCAGGTGAATGCCCCAATCCCTCTGCAACAGCCACACACACACTTACATAATGAATATTTGATTATTCTGTGTAAAATGAAACAGGTTTAGGGAGACACAGCCTAGCTCAGGCTAGGGGTGGTTATAGCTATAAGGGCTTCTCCTGTGGCACAGCCAAAGAAACCGAACCCTATGTTTGAAGAGATTTAAAACTTCAAGTGCAGCTGTTGCCCACATGAGCTTTTCCAAGCACTTAGCAGCGACATCACATCAGAAGAGAAAAACATTAAACAGCTAGCTGGTTGGATAGCACCTAGCCAAGGAAGACCTTAAAAAGGAAGTGATTTAATGATATTTACTAGATTTTAATAGCTTACGGAAATCAAAGCTACACAGTGTCAGAACAAACAAAGCACTGTCCTCTGAGACAGAAATCTGGTGTTAACATACTGTGACAAGAGCTGGAAACCTACCAAAGTGATAGCTGGGAAATTGTATGACCCTAAAAACAACCCATCTGTAACAAGCTCCAGGCACTGGACACAGGGACTTCATCACCCATTAGAAGATTACTTACCTGCAGCTCTTTGGCACTAGGATCAGAAAGTGAGGCTGGACATATTTGGGACATGTACTCTGGATGCCAACATGAAGCCTCCCACATGAAGCTTTGGATGGAAAGCCTCTTGCCCAGGAAAATGAGAAGGACAGGGAAAAGCATCCGGAGACCCCTCAGCAGTGGGGACAGAGCCGGCAGCGGCTCCGCGCAGACGGGAGCGGCAACGCAGGACGAGGGAGGGGAAGGAAGAGTTTGTGCCCTTCGTACCAGGGCTGGCGTGGGAAGGATGACGCTACGTGAGATGTACTCGGGAGCCAAAAATAGCACATTATCACAAATAGTGATAATACTGGCTCTGCAGCTGCAAGCAGGGCTGTTCTGGCAGCGGGAGAGGGCCTGAATGGAGCAAGTCACAGACAAACACCTACATAGTTCTTTTGCGTGAATGTGAAGTTGGGGGTGGTTTTTTTAATAACAGTTGCTGCATTTCTGTGATCATGTTGGTTTCCCTTCCAGAATCCATTCCCAATCACAAAAATCTTGCAAGTGGGATTGCTTTTAATCCTTCTTCCATTCAAAACATGTGGGTAAAGTCATCAGCAAATTATATAAATATAGTGGTATGACAGATACCTCCCTTCAGAACAGTTATGGCCTCACTTTATGTGTTTTACAAATTAAATCCATTATTACAGTAATAAAGTGGGATTTAAACATTTGACATTTCTACTCATATTATAATAAGATTATTGATAGAGAGGTGATTTACTGTTCAAGAGGCTTTAACAGCCCCTCATCAATTGCTGAAGGCTGGGCATCATCAAATATACAAGTTTTAGTTAGAAATACCTGCCATGACTGCTCAAATATACTGGTTTACTGTCCCTGCAAGCACCAGCTCGTGCTTTCTTTTTGTTCTTTTCCTGGAGCTATTTATTTGCAGTGCCACGTCTAATGTACATGGTTTGGTTTTACGGCAGGTGGTTGGATGGATATTTCCATGTCATGTTCAGGCTGGCCCTTTTCCTGCAGTGCACAGAGGGTTGCAAGAAGCTCACACAGGCACTGGGAACCAGAGGGCATACCTGCTCTGTGGGCTTCACTACTTATTCACCTCCTTTCAGGGATATGGGGAATGGGTGAATAGATGGAGAGGGTTGGGATCCTCCTCCAGAGAAAACTGGGCCAGAGCAGCAGAGGAGGCTTCTGTGGCTCATGTGGGATCAGCAGACCCCTCAGGACTTGCTGCCCTCCTGCAGCTCAGCCTCTGCATGGGTGTACTGTCCTCAAGCCTGCCCTGAGTGACATCAGCATCCACATAGAGAGGAATGATTTTGCTGGTCTAGGGCACTCCACTGAATGCACCGTATCTAAAAGCCCCCTGAAGAGAGTACCTTACCTTCTCTTTCCTGTGCATTGGGGTGATGGAGGGCTTTTCCTCATGCTGAAACCAGCTCACAGCTGCAGGCCTTGTGAAATGCTCCCAAAATCCCCTCTGCTGTGCCCTGCAAGTGTTCCACAGAAGTTATTTCAGGATATCTGGGATGGTTTTTGGTGGGGAAAAGACAGTCTTTAAAATTTTGTTCATAGTAGATCCTAGACAGAAAGGTGACAAAACCTGTCAAACCATGGTCCCTGGCTTCTCCGACTCCTCCTTCCTCCTGTTGTGATAATCACTTACTCCTAATTCATGTAAGAAGGAGTAAGAACCTGCCTGTTTTGGCCAGCAAAACTGATGAAGGTGGGATTAGGGAAGTCAAACTCTAGTCCTCATCTAGCTTTGACTTTGTCCATGGGAATTGTCTCATTTTTTTTTTTATTAGTGTCACCCAGCACATAAGAAGGTCTTGTGCAGCCTCTTAATCCTGCAGAGCAGGGCAATGCACTTGCCAGCTTTTAGACCTGAATGAAAAGCCTTGTTCATGTCTTTTTCACTGAACCTGGTTTTATTCAAAGGAAGGTTTCACCGTTTTCTAAGTATTTGGTCAAACATATTTTGGTAATTAAAAAAAAAAAAAAAAACAAACCACAACAAAAAACCACCAATGCAGAAGCTGATGGGATTTGTTGTGTTCAAGAAATGGACATATGGAGACAACATTTATAATTTTTGATGCCAGAAACCACTTTTTTTTTCAGTTCTATATTCCCCTTAAATGTAAACATTTTTTTTGTTCATTTGATTGAAAAATAATTGGGCAGCTTATAAATGTTTTAATGAAAGATTGCTTTCTAAATGCCGGGGATGATAATTTCATAGTGGCATTCTCACTTTTATCTCAAGATGTGCTAATTACATTGATAGTAATGGTTGTAAATGCTTGAATAATTAGTAGTTACCTGGGCACTCAAGTTTCAGTGGATAAAGATGTCAGGAGTTCAAATCTCATGACAGGGACAGTTCCATTCGCACTAAGTGCTTTTGATTGTAGTTTAACAACCTAAAATTGGATATATGTTAGGAATAAAACACAGCCCAATGCTTAAAGTAAAAGAATCCAGGAAAATAACTTCTCTAGCCTCTGAAGTCACTGGTAATAAATAATAGTTACTACAGTGGGATGATTTCTGCATTAGAAGCTGTAAGAATTTCCTTTAATATTGCCCTTCTTTTTAAAGTAATTTTTCATCTAAGCTTTGATCTCATTTCATGCAATGTACATCAGAAACATAAATGAATTATTTAGCTTGTGAGTGTCACCTCTATTTCTTTCAGCTAATTGTTCACAAATAGATAGTGACTTTTGTGAATGTATTCATTATTCAGATTTATTCAGTGGATAATTGCTGGGAGTAATTCTTTGTCTGTAGATTGCTTGGAATCATTTTGCTATGAACATTTAATAGTGAAAATCTATCCAGGCTTTCAATAAAAGACAAACTAAAATTATCTATAACTACTGATACAGCCCTTAAACACGAACAATATACTGCAGTCTTAAAGAGCAACACCAACATTTTTATCAAGAAATGCACTACTTCCCATGGTACATAGGAGGGAAAACAAAAATATTTCAACTCTCTGTGTAACACTGACATTGAATGGTGCACATTGTATATGCAAACAAGTTTTTACAAGAAAAGGGTTGCTTAAGTGTTTGCTCAGCGGAAAAACAAAACATGCCTAAACAAAACATGATTGACTTCTCAGAGAATAAATATGAACAGTTCACACAAAGGAATTAACTGCACAGCCAGTATTTTTTCTGCAATACCCCAATGGAAGATGCCTAGGAAATAAACATAACATGATAAAACAATTTTACACTCAGACGATAGCCGTGTAACCATATGAACTCTTTTTCCATTTCCTTCTGTGGGAATAAATATTTTAGACAAGCAAAGTACTTTGTAAATGATGCCTTTGTGGGGATTCGTCTGGCCTGGTTCAATTATTCTGAAACCTAGCAATTTTCTCATATCATTGAATCTGCTTTTATTGCAAATAGGGTCATAGAAATAGTCACTCATTGCAATAATGGACTTCGTTTATCTCAACTATTAACACTTCCAGTAGGTTTACACACACACACGTATATATTCAATATTTATGGATATGCACAGCGCAAATATATTAATAATGAAGTAACTTTATCTCCAACAATCTGAAAACAAAATCACGTAATACCATACAGTGCGGGGTGCAGTGGTAACTGGAAGCAACATATCAGGATAACAGAACAGAAAAGGAATAAATAAATTAGAGGGGAGTCTTCCATCTCTTCCTCAACTTCCAGAGTGTCAACTGAGCCTTTGTTCAGTATTCCACCTTTCGCGGTTCTGTGTACTCTTGATTAATAATTTACAGATGCACCTTTTGGAAGCAGGGTAAGTTTTGTGTTCGCCAAGAGTGATTTTCCACTAGTCAGGGAGTACATCAGGAAATAAAACAGCAAATTGCCCCACAGAGTATAATTAGCTGTTGCCTCCTTCCTTTCTCTGCCTCTGGAGAAACAGATTTACTGCTGGAAGTTATGGGACACCTGTGAGATGTCATACAGCACCATTTCTTCCCCTCAACCTTCCAGTAAAGAAAGCACTGTGTAAATCCCAGCTTCAAGACAAAAATCAGCTCTTTGGACTGCATGCTTCCATTCCAGAAGGATCATGATTAATCTGTTGTCTGGCAGTCAATCCAAAATGGGGCGTTTTCGTGGAGTTGGTGGAAAAAAAGATCAACAACAAAGCCTAATGGAAACAGAGCAGTGAATGGGAAGATGATCTGGTAACACTTGGTGTGTGTAGCCAGCCAGGAGGAAAGCAATCAGTTTTCCTTCCTGTATATCTGTTAGTTCCTGTGATGGCCAGATAGCTATGAATCCAGGTGTGTTTTTCCCCAAGGAAGTGCAGATGTGATCAGTGCAAAGTGCAGCATCAACAGTCCCTGTGGTGCTCCATGAAGGACCCACAGGATTACCCTCCCAGTGGGACCTCTTTGCCCTTTAGTTATTGCTACTCTGTGCTGGAAGTTTTCATGGTCACACAGATCTGTAAGTACCCTTTGATGCAGGCAGGCAGACCTGGGCCATTCATCCAGGACCTGTGGGCCTGGATTTCTAACCTTTGTAAAAACCAGATTAGGGGTGGTGTTACTGCATGTGGCCATCTGATCCATCACAACAGACCTCACTTCTCAGGGCAGAGTCATGGCCCTGTTTGCACATGTAGCATCTCAGAACTGTTTTGGTTAGAAAAGACCTTTAAGGTCAGTGAGCCCAACTGTTAAGCCAGCACTGCCAAGGCCACCACTAAACCATGTCCCCAAATGCCACATCTAAACGTCTTTTAAATACCCAGGGATGGTGACCCAACAGCTTCCCTGGGCAGCCTGTTCCAGGGCTTGACAACCCTTTTGGTGAAGAAATTTTTCCTTATATCCAACCTAAACCTCCCCTGGTGCAATATGAGGACTTTTCCTCTTGCTCTATTTCTTGTTAATTGGGAGAAAAGGCCAACACCCCCCATCTACCACCTTTTTTCAGGTAGTTGTAGGGAGTGAGATGGCTTCCCCTGAGCCTAATTTTCTCCAGTCAAAACTGGAGCTGCTTCCTCAGCTGCTTCTCGTAAGTCCTGTGCTCCAGACCCTTCCTCATCTCCATTGCCCTTCTCTGCACCTGCTCCAGCACCTCAATGTCTTTCTTGTAGTGAGTGGCCTAAAACTGGAAACAGGATTCAAGGTGCAGCCTCACCAGTGCTGAGAACAGGGGGACCATGCAGCAGGTCCTTCAAAGTGATGATCATGTTCCTGGAGCTGTGGCACCAATTTAAAACCCACATTGTGCACAGGGTTTTCCTGGTTTTGAATTGGGCTCTTTTCTAAGGCAAAGATAGAAGCACTGAGCAGAAGTGTTGTAGGGTTTTGAATTATGGTGAGAACATCCCTGCTGCAGGGCAGAGCAATCTCTGCTCTATTTGGACTGACTGGGAGTGATTTAAATCTGTTCAGGAATTTGGTCTCAATTTATTCCTGGCATGAGTCCATTGACTTATAAAAGGCAAGGATCTGTCTCCATTTCTTAAAATTGCCTCTCTTATTCATGTGTCTTTCCGGGTAGATCTTACAAATAACCACAGAGGACTTGTGATGATATATAGTAAACATAGAGAGAATTTCTGGCTGCTGAAATGAACATTCTAAATAATTACAGAATGATTCCACATCCATTTCATAATTAGACTCCTGAGATTGCAGCCAAGCTATTATTTTTGATTCAACATGCATTTTTATTTTAGAAATGTCCCATAGCCATTAGGTTTATTCCACCTGAGATTTTCTAATTTGTTCTGATCATCCTGTCACTGGGACCTAAAATGTAAAACATGAATTGATCAAGTAAGAGTTACCAAGGAACCAAATGCTAATATCTGCTGTTGGCTCACTGATTCCTAATCAGTCAGTCCTGTTGATGTGGGATGTGGGAGATGGACAGGGCTGGAGTGAGCGAGGTCATTCTGAGTCAGCTTTTGTTACACACTTGTATTTTAGGAACAAAAACTAGTGGAACTGTAACTTCTGCCCAAAGCATTTGGGCTGCTGTTGATGGCAGGGCTGCCATGAGCCATGAGATGAATTAGGAGAAACCCACTGCCAGCAGGAGGACATCTGAGCTGGCATAAAGGAGAAGAGGTATGCAAAGAAAACCCCTTAGAAATAGGGAAAGTGGAATTATCTTCAGGAGCTCTATTTTAGCAGTAATCACTCTGTGCTTGATGTTGTGTTCATTGGAGCTTCCTGCCCACTTTCCTTGGTGAGCTTTGACCTGAGGAGAAATCCAGCCAGGATGACTGCAGGATACAGCCTCAAAAGGGGATTAGTGGTCTTCTCTTAATCCCAGGTATCAAAAGGCTCCAATAGACTCCTGTGAGCCACTGTCTCTCCCTTAAAAAGGATTTTAGAAACCTGGCAGCCATTAAGGCCAAACTAGCCCTGAGAGGGGCAGCAAGCAGGGCTGACAGCAATGGGAAGGGAAAGAGCCAAGGGAATCACAAAGCACAAAGATGCAAGCAACTACATAACATGATTTGAGGGTACTGATGTAAATGCACTTGAGCTCCATTTGTAGTGTCACCTTGGAAGAGGATTAGATTAGATTAGTGACATGAAAGAAGAACAGAAAAATGGAGAAAAGGACAGATGGAAGTGTAACAAAAGCCCAAATGAGTAAAAAAACCGCATGAATTGGAAAGCATTTGGATGATGATATTGGATGATAAAGATTATAAAAAGAAAGTGGCAAATCCTTCTGTCCTTGGCAGCTGCTTTACATTAATGTTAAGTCTATTAATGATGATATTTGTTTTTCTAATTAGTATGTAAGAATCTCTCCTCGACCTCTCCAAGCCCTAGAGGCCTGTGATTTCAGAGAAAAACAAATAGGTTTAACAAAAAGCAATTGGTACAATTTCCAAAACTGGCCGAGAGCTTTTGGAGCTTATAGTCAATTTCATTTCCATTTAAGCTGAGGCAAAGAAAATAAGCAAGGGAAAATTCAGGCAGAACATCAAAGTACACTTGTTGGCATCCGGCTATACAGATAAGTCAGGTTGAAAGCCAGTTATGTTTTGCAGAGGAAAGCTGAATATTTAAGTTGTGCTTTCATCCCACAGCAGAGCATCCTTTGGTATTCCTTCAAGAGAGTTGTAGGATCCTGCTCACACCAAGACAACTTGTGTCTTACAACGGGGTAGCTGAGAGCAGGTGCTTTGAGAGCAGAGTGAGAAAACAGGGTCCAGCTTTGACCCCTGGCAGGTTTGAATCAGAACCTTCAAGTGCAATGCCCCTAAGATGCAGCTTCTTATTAGCTGCCTCCTAACAGCTCAGCTGTCTCTCTTTCTCCCTCATTCTCTCCTTCATTCTTATCAGAAATTTGGTCCAGGACAAGGAAACCTCTCAGCTTAAATTAATGTGTTGGTCAGAATCATCTCTGCCTCAACAAATGCATTTTTTTCTGATGTGGAACATTTTTATTGGTATATTTTTCACTATCTCAAATGTATGAGCCTTTCAATCAGTCTCCTCAATGAAATAATAGAAATTACTTTGCCTTTTCTTTTAAAGCCAGAGAAATGCAAAGGCAAGGAATGAAGCTTCATGGGACAGCTGTGGAGATGCTGAAATAAGAGTGTCTGAAGGGAGAAGCAGGGAAGCTGAGCTCTTGGTCTATTATGTGATTCTGACTACATGGCTGTTCCCTGACAAAGACAAAACTTTTGGGTACACTGAGCTAGTGTAGTGCCTTGCATTTTCTCTTTCATGCATTATACCCACTCCAGCAAGTGTTTCTGGGAGAAATTTTGAGACTGGAGTGTTCCTATACTTCCTACCTATAGTTAGCATTTCTACCTATGTTTGGAAATCTGGGAAAATACTAGATTCTTTCTGGAGCATACTGGGCCAAAAGGCTCTTTGCAACTCTAAAGTGAAGATGATGGAAAAGTGACACCAGCACTCCTCCTTCCCAGAACTTCTCTCCTGCCTTTGTGACACCTCTGTAGATCTGAAACACCTTTTCCTGACACTTCTGCTTTTGGTAAGATTTGTTACTTGCTGTGTGGATAATGCCAGAACTGGGAAATAGTGTCAACTTCTTCAATGGTATATTTGACAGTCCAAATCAAAAGGTTACTAGCAAGGGATGCTCCAGGAGCCACCACTCTGTCACGTATTTCAGGAGGATCCAGTGTGAGCCAGCATCAGTGTCAGAGATTTAGACTAAGAAGTGCCAGGTTAATCAAAGCTGGTGGGTTTGCTCTCTTCTGTGCTCTCCATTGTCATGTCAAAAAGGACACCTTCAGCTCCTTTGCCTTTACCAAATACAAATCAAATAACTGCAAGGCAGCAAAATGACACTGCTTCCTTTTTCTTTTTTTTTTTTTTAGTAGGTTTTTTTTTCCCCCCCTGGGAATATGAAACATAAATAAAAAAATAGAGAGGAAGCAAAAGGGAATTTGGAGAATTTAGAGTAGGTGGCATTGGTAGCTGTCAGTTCAGAGTTTGATTTTGGGGCAGCATGTGGTGGAAAGAGGCTGGCACTGGAGAAGTTAGTGCTCCATGTAGCAAACACCTCTCAGAACTCCAAGCCATCTGCTTATCTCTTTTACAAAACCAAGGCTGAACATGTCTTGGGGATGAATTCTCCTAAATCTTGGCACTACTCCAGCTCATGCAGTGGTAGTTCTGGCCTTTCTATCTGAAATATTTACTTTATTTGCACCCCAAAAAGTAAAATAGCTGCTCCAGGATGAAGATACAGAACTTTGTAAATTCAGAAACTTGTCAAAATCTTTTGTTGCAAAACGTACCCATCTGAATCATGATCCATTCATTCTAGGTACTTTATCTGAGCAAAATAGAGTTTAATTCCCAGGTTTGGGTATGTCATTAGGAAGGGAACATGGAGCTTTCCTGATCCATACCAGATCTCCTTTCTGGAGGTAAAATGGGTTGTCTGGGATTTGAAATGTTGATAATCTTCTTTTCAACATTCATGAAAAAATGGGCTCTAGGGAAACAGATTATCATATTGCTTTTATACTGATTCAATTCTAAAAAGTCTGATGAGTTATTTTATTGCAGCTCCTAGTAAGAGTTACTATTGTTCATAAATAATGTTCTCAATTTCATCAGCCTTGTTTAAGACCAGAGCTGTACAAGAGCTGCAGACACTGGCAAAGAGACTGTTCCTACGCTGCAGTCTGTATAAACTGAAGGAGCAATGCCACTTTACACCAGCACAAAGATCTGGCCCACAGTTTTTAGAGGCTGAATATAGAACACAAGGGAAAAGAAGCCAAGAAGCTGCAGTGTTTTGACAGGAACAGGTTAAGCAGTTTAACAACAGAGGCTCTCTCCACACTGGCCTGTGCAGCCTAGAACACACAACCTTTTTTAGACGTACCTGTCGGTCACGATGAAAAATGTAGGCAGCATCTCACACTGACATGTCTGGCTTGGGAGGCCTGCTCAGAAAAATCCCTCATCAGGGCAGCAGCTGTCTTCTTCCCCAGGGCAAATTCCTTTAAAGCTGTCAAAGATGCTGTAATCAGACTAGGTCATCAAAACCGGTCCTCCTGAGGACTGGAAATAAGATCCAGAGATGAGCATTCAGCTACATGGGCAAGGTCTAAAACACTAAAGTTTCCATTGAAATTAAATGAAGAGACTGTAATTGCAGTGAAAGAAAAGCGAAGCAATCACTGGGAGAGCCCGAAAGCTTTCAAAGCACCTCCTGAAACGATGCTTGCTGGAAAGCAGGGATCTATGTACTGAATAACAGAATCTGATAACAGAGCACAGCTTTTACAGGGAAACCAACTTCGATAACTGCTGGAGCATTTGACTCTGTGGTTCCTGGAGAGGAAAATTTTAATTGAGATTTCACCACACAGCTGAGTAGTTTTATTACCAGGTTAAATAAAAAAGGTTAATAAAGTAATAAAAATGGATTCTTTGCATTCTTGATTTCAAAACACGGAGCTGTGGTCAATATGCTTAATAATTTGTAAATAGAGTGAAAGCACCAATAGCCATGGTGACCATGGAGAGGGGAATGCTATGAGCTTGTACCCTCCCTTGTGCTTTTGTGTGCACTTGCAGTGTTTCAGTTTCCATAAATAAGGTAAGGCAAAGCAAATGAGCTGTGTTCCTCTCTGCCCAACGTTTACTGCTGTTACTGGAGTTACATCTGGGACAAATTTGGCTTGGATTTGACTAAACCCTATCTTGGATAAAATAAAAGGGTACCAGTGTATTTGATTTTAGCTGTATATACCATAAACTATTTACAGTGTCTCTGATTTTTAGTGATTGATCTCTGCCTGAGGAATACTATCAGAGTAAACAGATCAAAACTTGTCCTTTATGCTTCTCCAGTGCTCTGACATTACACCAGATACTGGCTGCCGGCTCTTTCCTACTTTTTAAATTAAAAAAAATCACCACCGTACATGATGTGAATGCTCACATAACTACAGAAAAAAAGGAAAATAAACAACTCTCTCCTACGCAGGAATAGCTGGGGGAAATCACTGACTGAGCTACCCATGGGGGAGCAGGCATTGCCTTGGCTGCTGTGGTGGGCACGGGAGAGGGGATGGGGAGCTGCCGAAGCTGAAGTAATTAACAGGAGGAATCCCAGGAGAAGGGGAGAAAGAAAATGGAGGTAATATGCTCCACTGAGCTTGTGAAAAAAGAGAGTTGGAGGAGAGGTTGCTGAAGCACAGGAGAGGTGGAGGTGTGTCATGGGGGCATGAGGATCTCTGAAATGGGGAGACCCGGGAACAGCAAGGCACGGGGAAATCTGGTGCAGACAAGCAGTGGGCAGCAGTCCCAGGAGGTGGACTGTGAGTGATAGCGAGGAATCTATTTCCCATTTCTGATTGCTGTATTGGTCAAGAATATGTTATGCAACTGCCTCTGTACTGATTTTTCCATCTGAATGGGAAACAGAGGCACCAGGTTGCAGAGTGACTCGCCCTCTCATAAACGCAAGAGCAGAGCTGAGTGCTCCAGTCAACTTACTGCTCATCCCACCTCCTAAAATGCCCCTGCTACCAGGGGCAGATGACTGCCCTGAGACACTTCAAGCAAAGGTTTGTACAGGCTGTGCAGCTTACAGCTATCCAGGGAAAGCACCCTAAGAATAATCAGACCATAAAACCTGTGGGAAATGCTGCTATAAATCCCCTAACAGTGAAGAGCAGCCCTGCAGAAGTTTTGCAGTGAGGCAGAGTGTGGAGCAGGTAGCAAAGAGGAGTAGTGCAATATATATAAAGCCATGTACTTGCCTGAGCACCCACCAAAGGCTCTGTGTGTGAGTGAGCAGCAGGGCTTCCTCAGCTGTTTATCCTGCTGAAGGATATTTAACCACCCAGTCAACTGGCTGGAGCTCAGCTGGAAACACACAGCGCCAAAAGCACAGGAGATGGAGCCAGTGCAATAAACACAAGGCTGCCTTGATTTTTTTTTTCTGTCTAATTATATATATATGTTTAGTGTTCCTGGGACTGAATTATAACCTTAAATTTGCTTTTCCTTCCTTAAAGGCTTTGTCCCTGAGTTAAGCGACCAAGAACAACAAGTGTCTTTACTCTGCAATTCCCTTGTCGCATTACTCCCATATCGAACCTGGCAGCTTCCAGCCCTCCCAACACTATAATTAGAGCATCTCCAGCCATTGAAATAGCACTGACCCTCACCACAGTGCTGACCTGCCTGCTTTGCAGCTCTCATCTGTCACGCACAACAGCTCCTTGCCCATACAAAGCAAGTGTGTGGAGGGGACAGGGATTTTGCACTTCGGCTGTGCCTGGCCAGCAGCCTGAGTCTGCACATCACCCCAGCTCCTGCACACCCTGCCCTGCGTTAGGGGAAGCTGACTGTGCTCCAGTTTGCCACTGGAATGGGGGAACTGGAGGAAGGGAAACACTTAAATTTGACATTTGACATCTCTTCAACCAGGCTGCTTCTTGAATTAGTGCATGAAATTCAGCTCTTCTGTCAACATTTCATTCTTGTTTGATATATAGGAACATGCAAGCAGGCTATGGCTGGCTTTACAGACTGCTGATTTAGGGAGAGCTGAGACCCCAGGATAAATTAACACAGCCTGGTTTTCTTCAGTCTGTTCTGTTTGTTGGGCTTCCACCTCCAGACTCCCCTCACTGAGAGCTGGGAAGCCTCCATCACCTCCCAGACTCCCTGCAAGGTCTGGGATAAGAGAAAAGAACATAGGGTTTTCCCATCAAGCAAGGATTGCCATCTTGTGCATGGATGGGCTAAATTTGCCCTCAATCTGCTTTCTATAGGGGGCATTCAAAGTGCTCTCAGTATTTTGCTGAGTTTCATTTAGAGGCATTTATCCTCCAGAGCAAACAGAATAATCAGCCAGGAGAGGGGCAGGCAGTCACAGAGAGCACCATGCTCATCCCATTCCAAGAGCTCTAAAACAGGTGAGCTGATAAGCCCTTCCCTGGGCTAGGGGGGAGCTAATAGCTTTCTGCAGGGAGCCACGATGCCTACCTTAGGTCAAATATCTGAGTTTTATGTAGCTGAGAATAGACTGGGTTCCACTCTGAGTGGGAATGGGCTAGAGCAGGAGCCACTGTCAGTGGTTTCACTGCTGGGACACGTCGTGTTCAGCTGCCTTGGGAACTGCAGGCTGTGAGGGTCCAAGTGCTCTGTCTGGAATGGCAGGACTTCTGTCTATGTCCCAAAATTCTTACCACAAATGAGCTCTCATGCCTTAAGCACATCACCCCCTTCCTTTCCCTCCTGCCTCTTCCCATGCTCACCAGCATAAAGTGGAAAAGTTGCAAAAAGAAAGTTCAGCTCCTCTTCACATCAGCCGATTGGCAAATCCTTGCTCATCTGGATGGAGCAAAAGCATGAGCACTTGCACCCTGTGTAGGACTTCCCCCACCCCAGGAAACACTTTCTCTCCCTAACTGCAAAGTCAGGATTCAGCTGCTCAGATATCTGCTGCCATGCAGGTGCCCCACGGCTCGGAACATCACCCCAGGCCCCCACTACTGTCAAGGGAGACAAACAAGCGCTTTTAGGGGCAATTCATCCACACTAATTTAAAAGCCTAAAATTAAATAAGCTGTGGGTGAATCCTATCCTGCAGGTGCCTTTTCCTCTCTCCATAGCAGGGAGGACTGGCTCTGATGCAGATGTCTTCATCCAGATGGGTGGATCACAACTACCCTACACTAAGGCAGAGAAAATTGCTTTTCCTGAAGGCCAGAATGACATTTTAATACATATTGCTGGGAGGCAGGGGAGGGGGAGATCTCTCTGGGGTGACCTTGCACTGAATGTGAGTTCTCTGTGGTGAGTTTTCTGGGCTGAAAGGGGAAAGGCAATGAGGGGTTACCAAAGAGAAAACTGACCCCGTATTGCAACCCCAGTCAGCTGCATGTGCCCTGCACCAGCACCTCTTTCTGTTTCAATCTCTCTGTTACTGTGTTTCAGAGTTAATTTTAAATGTAAACCAAGGCTTTTCCCCCCATTCTGAAGTCTCTCTTTGTTTATCAGAACATAACTTACATTTTCTTTTCCTTTTACGGGAGGTTTGTGTTTCCATGTATGTCAGCAGTGCATGGAACCAACATCTGAGTGGGTGAAGTGGAATTTTGATTTATTGGAGGAGAGTGCATTATCAGTAAAATTCAAGAGACTAAATCTGCCATGGAGAGGACTTCTTTTGTTTCCATCATCAAGTCAGACATTATATTCTGTCAAACATCCCAGGGGGCACTTTTGCTCCCGGCACCAGAGGTAATAACTCAGCTCAGAAATGTATGCTGTATGCTGAACCCTTCATCTTACCAAGCATTTAACTCTTGTCCAAATGCAGGACACAAGTGAAAGAGAATAAAAATAGGAATTAATCCTGAGCCTTACCAGCCCTGTGATAACTCTGTTTTCTCCTGTGCAGACTGTGAAGTTCTTAATCTGAACACCTTCTCCTGGTATGACCCATGGCTGAGGGTGGTGTTGTGTGATGAAATGTTTAGGTTTGGATGCACTGTCACAGCATGGCAAACATCAGCTGACAGTGTCCTATCACTACTACGATGACTTTGTCACCTTCCAGGCCTCAGAGTAGCTACAATGCTTGTTATTTAAAGATGGATGGGTTGTCCTTCTTGCTTTTATCCCCTTGCCTGGTGGTTATGCAATGGAGACGTGGCCTCTTGCTCCCGGGCCCGCTGGCACTGCTGCTGGTCCCCGGGCTCAGCACGGTGCCCTTGCGCAGAGGGAGGCCATGGTCAGATCCCCTGTCCCTGTCTGTGCTTCACTGACACCACTGCTGACTACAACACTAACACCGTGTGGGTCCCTTGTTCTTAACGTTCAATATGCTTAAATACACTCAGCTCTGGTGGCACCTGTGGAGAGCCATCAGGTCACCTCTGCAACTCTGCTTTCACCAGAATGCTCATTTGCCGAAAGCATCCTTTCCTTTTTTTTTTTCTTTTTAAATTTTTTATTTTTTATTTTTAATGAAGCCAGTGGGACCCGTGGTGCAGGAAAATACCTCAGATAGCAGCATTTTGCAGCATGCAATAAACACACTGGATTTTTAACCCTTCTGCTTCTTCAAATGCCTCTATGGAGCCCTTCTGCTCTTGACAGAGGTCTGGTGACCAACAGCAAAACTTAGTGACAGAATTTTGACTCTATTTCAGGCTTTTGAGTCATGGAAAGTCTTGGGTTGGAAGAGATCTTAAACTCCATACAATTTCTACCTCCCCACCATGGGTAGTGGTCCCTTCCTCCAACCTTCCAGACTGTTCAAAGCCCCATCCAACCTGGCCTTACACACTTGCAGGGCTTGGGCATTCACAGCTTCTCTGGGCAACCTGTTCAACTGCCTCACCACCCTCTGAGTAAAGAACTCCTTCCTAAAATCTAATCTAAATAGTGACCCGCTCTCGGCTCACTGAATGAGCAGCTCATACAGAGAATGTTTCGTGCAAATTGACTGAAGAAATATACCGTTCAGTGGGTTCCACAAAGCAGAGGGAGACTCACTGAACAGCCAGTTATTTATGAATAAATATATCTATTCAGAGGGGGAATCACATAAAACAGTGGGCTGGCAGTGGCTGGTAATTTAAAATGCAGTAGGCAGACTGTTGCTTGCATTAGTAACCTGCAAGACACATAGCTTAAATAGCACAATCAGCACCAACCAGCTCCTTGGGAATTACTGAATCATTTGTGCTTCTCTGCCTCTACTTATTCTTAGAGAAACTTGCTCTTAAGTCTCTATTGCATCTGTTTTCTTTATTTACATAAACTTGCTAACTTCATGTGACTATGGTTTCCTTTAAAGCATATGCTATTTTTTTACAGAAAGCCACATATAGTCAACCCTCAGTATTACTTATTTTGGATTCCTGGTAGGTTAATAATATTTAATAGTCCAGTACTATGCAATTTGTTTATTTCTGTAATTTCTTTTCATCTCTGAAGTGCATCATATTCTTCTCACCTCTAAATTTGGAGCTAAACTCTATGCATTTCCCACGTATTGATTGTGCCTTTTCCTAATAATTTTGTGATTATAACCTTCCCTTAATTTTTGCAAATACCATCTGCTGTACCACAGACACTGTAATGATGGGCTGTGCTTATGTGTTGATGGTTCTGGTGGTCTTTTTTCTACCAAAGGGCTGTAAGGAAAATGGAGGTTAGGTCATATGTTTGCTGTAAGAGGTGGATTTCTGAGAAGCAGTTCTGTAGATCCTCACCTGGCCTCAACTCCAAATGGAATTAGCTCTGTTAAATGCAATGAAAGGTGCTGATTTGGCCCAGGCTGTCCAAGCATGAACTTGAGTAGGATCATAAAGCAGAATAATCATTGTTGGGACCACCACTGGTGATGTTGGTCCTGCTCAGCCTTTCCTTTCCTTCCATTAATTGTTCAGTCACACTTTTTCCATCAACTGTATCAGGCTGAGCTGAGCTGAAACATAGCAACAACAACATAACAAGGCAGGAGCTCACCCAAGTGAAGTAAAAAGAAATAAAAGCTTGTTTTAGTTCTGGTCTTCAAACATTTTAGTGACCTTTTTTTTCCCTGGTGTCATTTGAGCAGACAAGATATTGACATCAGTAATGGAGATAGTATTGTTACAAAATGACCATCCTTAAAATCAACAATGAAGTAATGAATTTGGAGGCTTGCTAAATGCTGACTGAGAAGGAAAAAGATGCAGTAGGCATTAAATCCAATCCCCTATTACAGTCAATCATATCATACAATTCCATTTCTAAATGTGCTAGACTTCATGCAGTGTAGCAACTCTCAGTGCCCAGAGTCCTTCAGAAGCCCTTTTCAGACTTTCCTGTGTTCTAATTATCATGTTTAAAGTTATTGATGGCTAATTTATAGTAATTTATTCTCATGGCAACATCCTTTAGCTTCCACAACTCCTCCACAAAAGAAACTGCAGTGCCATTTTACTTTAATTTTAATTATTCACATTAGAAATAATGCTGTTAAATGCTAAAGATCAGGATGAGACCTAATGTGTAGTTGTGAAGGGGGAAATCATTCCCAGATATCCTGCTGAGCCCATATGGTAATTTCTATGTTTGGATATGCTTGTAAATGTCTGATTCAGCATCAAGGGGGAGTGACAATGTACTGAGGGAACAAGAGAAAAGACATTGCTGAAGACATTTTCCCTCCCTCCCCCTTGCCTCTCCTCCTCTAAACAGTGAACCTCTTGCACGCAATCCTTCAGGACTAATATCTGGAATTGAGATTTTTGATCCCCTGAGGCATCATTTTAGAAAGTCCCTCTGCTGCATTCTGGGCAGCCCCTGTGATGTGCCAGCAGGCAATGATGCTGTGGCAACTCTTGCTCACGAGCAGAGCTCCATCCCAGCCCATACCAGAAGCTGAGACAGAAGCTGATTTTACTGCTTCTTCCACATCCAATTCCATCTCACTCTTGTGAGTGACAAGATTTAGGATATGTTCATTATGCAAAACTGCATGTGTGCTCCAGCCTGCTTTTTGGAGAGGGCTTGGCCAATACAGTGTCTTTGTGGTCCAGGAATTTTCACGCTGGCTCTCTTATTCCACACAAGGCTGCCGTAAACGACGATTCCTCAATTTCACTTTCCTCAGTAAATGGATGCTTAGATATTTAATTAGGAAGCAAACCATATAATCAACCTTCTGCAGATAGAGCTGCACACTGTAATCAGTCCCATTCAGCTTCTTTGCATGCTGCTGGAGTGCCAGAAACTCCTGAATTTATCAACACTGAGGCTTGAGTGGCAATTTGCCCAAGGATTTCTCAATTAATAAATATGAAGCAGCAGGCAGTCTGAGCACTACACAGGCTATGCTGCACATCTAACATCATGGTTTCACTCTATTTTTTCTGGGAAAAACAGCTCTAAAAAAAATCAGGTAGAAACAGAAGTTACATAATAGCAAACTGCATTTATCTTTTTGTGTCTATTTTTTTGGTACTATTTCATCTTCCAATTCCTGCAAAATGCTTGTCTCAGTGCTGTCTCTTATCCCAGCTGGCATTCAAGGCTATCACATTCTTGGTGAATGGTCCAGAGCCTGCCTGCCAGGCAGGTAAAAACATGGAAAACAAGAGCAGGATGCATGGCACACATCAGACATGCAGCAGAGATACAGAGATGCCCCTATCAAACACAGCTCATGGTTCCACAGCTCTTAGACTAAGAAGTAAAAGATGTAAGTCTGGGTCAAAGCTGATGCTGGACTGAAGTAGAATCCCTAAAGGGTGGTGAACTGGAGGGAACAGGAATGAATGAGCAATTCTGTATGCTTGGACTGGAAACTTCTTTTTCTGGTACTTCCCATGTAAGCATGGAAGGAAAGGGTTGAATTCAGAGGGCGAATTGAATTGAGGGTGTCTTCTGAATAAAACATTCCTTCTCCTTCATCAGCTAAAGGAGTCAAAGAATACCAGCCTCTAGCAAGTGCCTGTGGTGGGTCTCTGTGAGCTCCCAGCAAAAGTGTCCAAACTTGCAATATATGACTGTCCAGATATACTCCAGCAGACACTCCAACAGTGGGATAGTCTGGATTCTCATGCTGAAGGCCACTGAATCACTGATACCCACCACACCTGGGTCCTGCTAAGGTCTAAAACCTCAAAAGATGTGTTCTGTGTTCACATGCTCAGCCCCATTCGTTTTGCTTGCAATGATGCAGCGGCAGAAATGTCTCTGATCTGACCAAATCAGCTGGTTTTGAATAAAATGTCTGCGGGACCCATCCCAAATCTCCTCCTGGTCCCAGGCCAGAGAGGCTGTTGCAGAGGAGCCTGCTCACCACTGGTTGTTGCAGTTAGCGAGGAGCTGCACATCTGTCAAAGCAATGCATCAGGAGTGCCTTCAGAGACACTTGTTATTTTGGTTTTGGCAGCCCTCAGTCCCTTCATGCCACAATCATTTTAACCACTGACACACTAATCCTTTTTGACACTTCCACTTCTCTCTGCAGTCAAGCTCCAATGAAACATGAAGTTCCTCCCATGTTTCCACCTCAGCCTGCTCAGAAGCATTTGCCTGATGTCCTGGAGGAGGCAGAGCTGCTACATCCCTGCAAGAGAATGCTCTGCATCTGGGTTTCCTGCATCTGTGTGACACCAGCATGAGCAGCAGTGGCACAGACTGGGACAACCTCCCGTGGCTCCTAGCCACCCAAGAGATTTTTGGTGCAGGAAACTAAGGGCAGTAGATGATGCAAAGGGCTCAGACAAGGCATGCAACTCTGGCAGTTGAGCAAGTGACTGCATATCAGCAGATCCAGAGTAAACTGGAGCTTGTGTGTGCTCATACTGATCATGGCAAATGGGTGGCAAATGGGTGGGAAATACTTCAATTTATCATGGAATCAAAGAATGGTGTGGGTTGTAAGAGACTTCAAAGACCATCTGGTTCCACCCCCTTGCCATCGTCAGGGACACCTTCTACCCAGACCAGCTTGCTCAAAGCCCTACCCAACCTGGCCTTGAACAATTCCAAGGATGGAGCTTCCAAACCTTCTCTAGGCAACCTGTGCCATGGTCTCACCACCCTCACAGTAAAGACTTCTTTCTAACATCTAACCTAAATCTCTCCTCTTTTAGTTTAAAACCATTTTCCCTTGTTGTATCACTATCTACCTGTGTAAAATGTCCCTCTCCTATCAGATGCTGCTCTGAGAGATCCACACTAGGTCACACTAAAGTCCTTTTTTTTCTAAGTTAGGAACACTTATTTTAAACTGCTACCAGAGTGCCCCTGATGTGCAGTAGGTTTTTTAGAAGTCACGAAAGTGCACATGTATCCGTGTAGCTCTGGAATACAGAAATATTAATTAAGTTTACATGTTCTATGGAAGGAAGAGTTGGAGACTGAACGGAGGCAAACTACACTCTAAAAAGTGTGCATTGAATTGGATGTCCAGGGCTATGTCTGAACATTCACAACATGAGTTTTTCCAGCCAGACGTTCAGGCTGTGTAATAAGCCAATGACATTTTCTTTTGGCTTTGACTCAGAAATGGAGGCTTAGAGATTGATAGATTTTTTAAGCCCAGAAAGATTCATATTATTTGATTTCCTCCATAACACTGACTCACACTGAGCAAATATGTAGTGTTTGACCAAAACATGATTTCCCAAAAGGTGCCTGTACATCATTTGCAACAGAAAATAATTGAAAAATCCCAAGACCCAATTCCCCACTGCTATGTAATTACTGATGCCTATGTAATACACTATTGATTTGCCCATGTTTTCCTACACTCATTTTGCAGTTGCTAATGACTTACAAAACATAAAATGTTGGAGAAACACCCCCAAAGACTTAACAATAGTAAATCACAGTTCAGAGGTCCTTAATTCCCTTATCTCCACATTTTTTTTGTGCTCTACATCCCCCAGCAATCACCTTGAGGCTAAAGTGACCCTAGCATGGTAATGTTCCCTGTTTACAGCCTTTCACCTGTAAAGGTAACCCCACACCCTTCCTTGCTGCCAGCAGTTTTCCTGCTGTTTTTCTGGACCAGAAGCAACAAATACTGTCTGCTGCTCTGGAGATCAGGAATGCAGGGATTCTTTACGACTTCACAGCCCTTTTAAGGATCCCAATGGTCCTGACAATCAATGTTTACTTTTAATGAGCCCAATTAGGTGCATCTCTCCAGTGCAGGATTATGAAGATTTGAAAAGGGTCAATTTGTAATGGTTCTTGTGGTGGTCACTGCTACCTGCCACATTAATGAAGATTGATTAAATTAACAAAACATGTTTTTTCAGCAATTCAAAGTTCACACACACACAGTTAATTAGTGTTGGATTATATACATGCACTAACTTGGTGAGCTGCTTGTATCTTATGTGTGCAGAATTGATTAGCTCTGGTCTTGGTAAATGCATCCAGAACTTTGCTATACCTATTCATCATTTGTTTTGTTCCTCACAGAACTTTTAGAAACCCACTGGAGTGCTGCCTGTATTTTAACCAGAGACTCCCACAAAATGTTTTTTTCTCAGCATATTGTAGAGTCCTCAGAGAGTAGGTAAGGTTGCTGCAGAAAGGCCTGGATGGGAAATTGATTTATTTTTTTAACATTTCTTTACCCCCCTCAAATCTCTAATTAATGCATAAGACAATATTCAACAACTTCAACAAAATCACTGAGGCATTCAGAGAAGAAATGTCACCATAATACTTCAGGGAGGAATATTCATGTAACCAACCAGCCCATTAATTTTTTGCTCACATTTTATCACCTTAAACAATATCGCTTGGTCAAGGAGACCTAAGTATTTTTGTGACATTCAAGGTTAGCTGCAAGGGAAATGTTCAGGCCAGATGTGTGATCTGGATGGGATATCTAGTAAATATTTAATCACTAAAAAGTCAGCCTTCATTCAGCAAGGAGAATTCAAAACACCTGACACAGGAGTTTTGGACTTCTATCTCCAACTGGAAATGGATAGGAGTTTGTCTAGTTCTGCTGAGGTGAGGAGGTGTCCAGGTATTTTGGAAGCTTTGAGAACTGTTCTCCAATTTATTGAAAATTTCACTTCTGTCCTGGGCAAGCTACTGTCTCCATTCAGCCAGAGGTGGATTAAATAGATTTAATCTGGTTTGGTGGCCGTAGCAGAACAGGCTGTACTAATCACATGCCTGCTGGAAAGGAGACTCTTCCAACATCTATCCAACTAAGATATTTCCATGCTTCTCGCATTACTGGCATTACATCCAAGCATAAATCTTAATGTATTTTCCACCTGGAGTACTGGGTAAGCTTTCAGTAAATAAAATCCTCTGCCCCTGAAATTACAGTTATAAGTGTCTGATTTAGAAAATTCAAACTTTCTTGGGTGTTGAATTGATTGCTGGGGACATACTCTCAATATCTTTATCCTTGGTGCTCCTTCCCATGAAACAGGGCATAATTAAACATCTTAACCTGGCTGATATATGGACCAATACATGAAAGATCATGAGGCTTCTCAGTTACTGTTACAATGGATGCCAGACAAATAATTGAGACGGACACCCGGCTACTCTGCCACGCCACTGTATGCAAACCATGACAGCAGTTCCTGCCGAGGGGTTAAGGTAGCTCTGGTGTCCCATTAGATGGGCACTCTGCTGCCTTTCATTTATAGGAATGAGGAGCTGGACTCCTGTTTCAGGTTTGACCCACTGAACCTGCTCCTTGTCCCCTGTGCCCCCCTCCCTTGGTGCTCAGCCTGGGCATTGCTTCACATTTAAAACCAAATGGTCTCAGAAAAGTGGCAAGGTGAGAACACGGCAAGTGCAACATGGCAACGTATGGCTCTGGGAAGAGACTCTAAAATAATGGTGACAAATGCTGACAATCCTGAAATTTCCTCTGTTTCCCCAAAATTTCACACAAGCAAAAATGTTAACAGGCAAAAAGAGATCATCAGTCTTTGATTAAAATCACTGGCAACATTCATACTGCTCCAGTTCTGGGTGTCTCCAGCAGTAGAGTAAGTTCCATATCCCCTCTCCTCCACACTGGAGCATTTTGCTAACCCTGCCTTCTGAAGATGGTTTGGTGGACAAAACACTGACCTGGAGCCTGACATTGGGGTGAGTGTTGGCTCCCACAGAGACTTCATGCTGAAGTCTGGAGATGTTGTGTCCATCTACAACTACAAGTGTGCTCAGATCCTTGACTTCCACTTGAGAAAGTAAGTCCCACTGATGTCCCTTTGCTGATGGTGTTTTATTTGCCATCTCTGGGAATTAGCTGTCAGGGTTTAATGGTTTTTAAATGGCTTTGGTGAAGAAAGAACCTTGTTTCTTGTGCTTGGTCTTCTAATGGAAATAATAATATTGTCACACTTCACTGGCCTATTGTAAGACATGTTAAATATTATGAGATGCTCAAAAGCTGTTGTTATGCGACATCTGAAAGCATTGGGGGGAGATGAAGTGATACCATTATGAAAAAGGGAAGAAAGACACAGCATTGACTGATTGATTTTTTTGTCTTATAATAATGCACACAATCAGTGCTGACCAAACAATGAAGACTGTGGAAGCTGACCAGGAATTCAATATTTTTGCAGTGCAACTCTGATATAAAGGATTGATTTAGAAATGGATCCTTTCATTAGCGCAAAAAAGTTGAGGGTCTGTGTTTAAAAACTTGTGCTGCTTCCAGCATCCTGTGTGGCTGTCCTCAAGGCATTCAGGCCTCCCTGTGGTCTGCATGACAATATATGTGACCAGTGAGGGTGAAAATACTGAAGGACTTAGTCAACTATTGCAGAATAAACTCTACAGAGGGGTCACAATCCTGTTGTGCTTGTTTTGTGATATCAGAGTGGGATGATGTAGAGCAGCGTGGATTATGACTAGGCTGCACCAGAGGGAGGTTCATGGCCTCATGTCAGTCAGAAACGATGAGAAGATGCAACAGTAAGAGGTGATGTCTTTTTTCACCTGGCTTGCTCAGCAGTGTGCAGCCACAGCATGGAGGGTGACACAGCTGGGTCACATGTTTGGTGGTGCTTTACATGTTATTAGCCATTACATGTTACAAAGGTTTCAGGGGGTATTTCTTTGTCTGTGCTTGTCTCTTTCTCAGACTCAGGTGCATGAGGGACTGGGCGTTGCACTGGTGAGGGAAGGGATCACAGACCTGCTGCTCTTCTTCTGCACTCCTGGCCAGGCTGTGGAGGTGTGGGGCCAGGGGCTGGGTCTGTCTCTGCTCTGTCCCCATGGGTGTCCAGTGGAGCTGCTTCTGTGGAAGGACAGAGTCTTGGTGGCACAGCCCTGCACTGCTGTACACTACGTGTACACCTGTCCCAAGGCCCTGCATCATTTGGAGGGAAGAATTTGGGGTATGTGACCCACTTGTCCCACTGTGTGCACTCAGAACACTTCCAGCATGCAGGAGTAACAGCAGCTCTCCTCTGTACATTCATGGGGTGCTGGGGATGTTTGGGGACACATTATCTGAGTGTCACCCTCCCAGCATGAGATCTGACAAACTTGCCATTTAGAGAGAGAATTGGGAACCCAGAAATACAGGAAACAAAACTTAACTCTCATTGTTTAGTAGCTACAATTAAACTGCTGTCAAATGCCTGTGCAAGAATAAGTCTGTGCAAACCAGAGGCTTTCTTTTTGGAGAAGAAAGCAAACCCTGACCATATCAGTGGCTGGAAAGTGGCAGGAAAGTGCTTTGGAGCAGCCTCATCTCCCCTTGCTGGTGTTTGACAGCTACTGCAGCCTGGCTTTGTGTCTGTGTTCACAGCATGCACTGCTCCCAGCTGCAGGTTCGCAGGATTTTCCAAGTATTGCCAGAGAAAGAATCATATTTTTGCGTATATGCCTATGAAGCTAGAACTGAGCTTGCTTCTTTTTGAAGAGGTTTAGTTAAATAAATAGACTTTTTAAAATTCCCTTAAAGGCCTTCATTCATACTTAGCATCTGTATTCAGAATTACTGCAGAGTAGTTCCAGCAGACCTGTAGCTGCCAGGGGCAAAAGGGAAATATTTCATTTTAAAAAGAAAACTGAAGAAAACCACCAACAAACACTTGAACCAAAGCACACCTGCAAAAATGTTGAATTAATTACAAACAAAAACTTTAGGCCTTTATGATCAAGGATTATGATGATAAATTATGATCACCACCTCAGAGGAACTAGCAGAAGTGCTGGCACAGGAGCAAATGGACTAAGAATACACTTGACTTGGAAATAGCAGGAGGATTTCTTGCCATCAGAAAAATGGAACAGCTTGGTAATAAAAAGAGTTGTACAGAGCCAAAGTGGATTTTTACCAGTTGATGAGGGATCTTCCATCATGTAGGAACCAGATGTGGTCATTCTGGAGGTGGTTTCCAGGACTGGGTTCCTAAGAGGGCCGTCAAACTTTGGAACAGAGGGGTTGTAGAGTCTCCATCCTTGGAGGTTTTGAAGACCTGACTGTAGATGGCCCCAAGCACCTTGCTGTCACTGATTGGGCTCTGATCAGGGGACTTGGATAGGATAATCTTCCAAGGTGGTTAAAAATATAATCCAGCATCACAGTTGAGACTGACACAATACACAGAATATCACCATCTAACATCAGAAGGCTTCTCTCTGTGAGTTTCCACAGTCCATAGAGTATCACCATCAGAAGGCTTTAAGTGTCTGCCTCTGGGTCAGTGACTACTTTCATAGGTTCCACAGTTGCTGCAGGGCCACCAGCATCTTCTGTAACCTCTGGAGCTGCTGTGGGACCAGCTGCCCTTTTCTGTACAGCTGGCAGCTCCTTCCAGGCCTTCTGCTGCTCCTGCAAGCTCTGGCTGGGCCCTCCAACCTTCCAGAGGTCTCTGGAGGATCTGCTAATTCTGTTCTCCAGCACAACCTTTTATACCCTTGGTCTCACATCCCCTACACCTGTGTGCCCTGCTGAGATTGGTCACTATCCCATGTCTCATTGCCTGCTGATATTTGTCACCTGGCTCACACAGCTGTAGCTCATTAGGGATGAGGCTGGGCCGCAGCCCCACTCCCAACTACTACAAACTGTGTCCCCACAATCCAGTGGCAGGAAAGCAGCTATTCACTTCCTTTTCTTGTGTGTTTATTTTTACATTTGCTACTTAGGGGTAAAAAAACTCTTTTATTCCTCTCTTGTATTTATCCCCAAGCTATACATCATCTTGTGGGAGTAAGTGAAATGTGAGTAGGGGCAAGGGTGGACTTTTGTTCTGAAATTTAAGATCAGCCAAGATGAATGGTCTTTTTTTAACAAAACTCAGCAGTGTTGTGCTGTATATGACAGGACGGTGCGAATCCTCACACAAAAACCCAGAGAAAGAGCTAACTTAAAGCTTTGCCTACAGCAAAGGACTCAGGAATATGTGTGGGTCAGCTATTCCAATGGGCTAAATTTTGCTTTACTCTTCTTTCTCCCTGTGATCTTCTTTTTCTCAGCTTAGAGGTTTTATTCACAGAGGAAGAATCCCTGATGTTTCTAATTCACATACTTCAACTAAGCATTGATTTGGGGATGGAAGCCATTTACTCTTTCAAGAATCCTCTCTCCCCTGGGCTGCCTGCCTAGGATCATGCAGGTGTGTGGAGCCAGAGCCATGTCAGGATGCTGTGCTGACTGATGGCCAGCATGCTCAGCACTGTGCCTGGGTCCTGCCTCACATCCAGATCCCAGAGCCTGTTCAGAGCTACATCCGTACCTGTCAACCTAATGAGGGCTGGAACCTCTACATCTAGTCCGTTTTTTCCTATTTATCTCTGAATAAGCTTTGGAAATGACTTTCATCCCCTTTAAATCATTTTTTTTTTGGCACAAGATCCATGCTTCTGGCTCTACTGGTTAAAGAGCCATGGCTGGATTTACTGCCCTCCCTGACTTTAACCTGCTGTTCAAGGATACAGTGATTGAATACTGGATTGCAAACCCAGCTCCTATATTTTTAATACCATATAACATTTGCTGGTATTTCCCTAATGACCTGGGAATGTGAATCATTTTTTTCCTGTGAAATAACCGCCCATTTATATATTTCTCTTGAGAGACAGCATGATCTGACATTGCATTTAACCCACAGCAAGGTATTTAATTTGTTGAACGGGTACTAGGAGGGGAAAAACTCATGCAGCACAGTTCATAATAGATAGTCATTTACCAGGTAAAATGCTGCTCATATTGAAAATGCAGCAGAATTGAAACAATGGCATTTTCATTCCCTTCTTTCTCCTTTTCTCCTCATAACCTTTTTACACAATTTATACAAATTTACATCATATGGCAGCTAAACCTTATAATTAACAAATCAGTATGAGGCAAGAGCAATAAATAAAGATATTTTTCTGTGCTGTATGGGGAATGAAACAAATGACAGAATTAAAACATGTCTGTGCAGTGAGGAAAGGCACAATCACACAGGGACAAAAGCAGACTCACCTTGCTGGATTCAGGATTACACCCATGATTTCAGCTTATGCTGATTATGGAGTCATAGAATGCTTGGGTTGGAAGGGATCTTAGGGACCACTCAGTTCCAACCCCTCACACCACAGGCAGGGACACCTTCCACCACACCAGGTTGTTCAAAGCCCCATCCAGTCTGACCTGGCAACACTTCCAGGGATGGAAGGCTTCCACAGCCTCTCTGGGCAACCTGTTCTAGTGCCCCACCACTCCCTGAGTAAAGAATTTCTTCCTAATATCAAATCTGTCCAAAAGCCATTACCCTCAAATGAGTACACCAGCAGTGTGTACAGAAATCTGAAAATCTGTGTCAGTGTTTGCCTGGGTCAGCCGTGTGGCTCTCAGTGTTCTGTCACACTTTCCTCTGCAACACCTTGCAACCCTTTCTGAGACTGATGTCCCAGAATCTGTGAAGCTTCCCAGAGTCCTCATGGGAAGTGTACCCTGAGTTAACCCCAGTGGACAGTATTCCAGCATCGTGCAGGGTTAGGACTCCCAAGTGTGATCTAAAAGCCACTGAATCAATCACCAGAACATTCCTGTTCATGTCAGTGGAGCAGCTTGCTCTTGGATTGAAATCTCCCCCTAATGTAATTATTCTCTGCTAAGGGAGGAAAATGGAAAAGTGAAGATGGCATTTTGTACATCAAGGTCACACACACCATCCAGCTCTCAGAATCTTAAATGGCCCTGTATGGAGCTTTTATTCTTTTCCAGACATTAAGATGTGTGAAGTGCATCACAGCACTGCCTCCTTCCTGCCACTCAAGGTGCGTTTTGATGGAGAGCTGAGAGAAGAGGCTTTGTACCACAGGCAGAGGGGCCATTGGGGCACAAGGGGGATGAGCACCACATCTGACCTGAGCAGAATAAGGGGCAGGGGATAGAAATTGGGAGGCTTTGCTGGGCTGACCCCATAACAGGTTTCAAACATCACAATGGTTTCACTGACCCTGCTCTGACCATATATAATCTTTATTGCCAGAACTCTCACCCTCACAACCTCTTTGTTCTTACATCAATCCATCAGAAAGCACTTTTGCAATAAAAAATTATGTTTTTTTAATGATTGTTTTCTTAATTTTTAGGATTTGAATCATCTATGTTCTGATTGGAGGCATCAGAAAATCTATATCACTGCCTAACTTTGTGTTTGTGCTCTGAATGAAATGATGGTAGATCAGTTTCAGTCAAGTCAGTTCAAATAAAACTGGAGAGAATGGTTTTTGAAAAGCAAATAAAACATTAAAAAATGTTTTATTTTGGAAAAATAAAAACAGCAACCCTGTTTCTGGTCCAAAACTTTCCATCCATAGAAGGTTTGTATAGAAAGTTAAGTTTCCATTAAAACTCTTCAGGAGTATACCTGGTTTGACTATGGTTTAACTTTATCTATTTATTGATTACATGAATCATTCAGTTCCTACAAAGTCAATCCTCTCTGCTCTCCTGCACCCTAATTATGGACAGAAGTCAAGGTGAATCTTTCCATTAACTTCTGTGATCATTGGATCAAACACTGAAACACGATCGTGCGAGCTGGGCATGGATAATGAGCCGGGCACAGCGAGGTTATCTCTGCTCCAGGTATCCCAGCACCGGGGCAAAACCAGGGCAATGAGACACAGAGCTGACACGTATCCTACAGTGAACTTGTCTGGAGGAGCTGCAAACCCAGCGAGGCCAGACCCTGCAGATGTGAGCTTGGAAATGCTTGTTTTATGGTCTTAAGTGACGTAGCAGTGGGGAACAAAGCGACACGGACCCCCTTACGCATGCGAAGGAGATCCCCTTATTGTAGAAATCAGCTCCTTTTTATACCTTTAACTTCAAGCTGACGTGGGGGGAGATGCAGGATATGGGGTTATAATTATTAAAGTTGCTGAGGGCCCCAAGGGAAGGCACAGCTGCAGGCCGCGCTGCCGGGAGTGGCGAGGCGCGAGGGGCAGCTAGGAGCGAGGAGAGAGGCGGCTGGAAGTGAGGCTGTGATTGGCTGAAGGAACACGCGGGCAGTATACAAGCAGGAGGCTGATTGGCTGGAGGAATGTGCGGACAGTGTATGAGCAGGAAGCTGATTGGCTAATGGAATGCATGGGCCGTGTATGAGCAGGAAGCTGATTGGATGATAGGACACGCGGACAGCAGCATGGCGGCTGAGCCAGCCAATGGGTGCCTTCTTCTGTTCAGTTCAGTTCAGTCTGGGTTTGCTTTCGGTTATGTCAGGTTAACATTAAAGGTGTAAGAAGGGGCCGATTTCTACAATAAAGGGATTTCCTTCGGATGCATGAGGTGGTCTGTGTAGCTTTGTCCCCCACTGCCACAAAGGCAGATTTGCACCTTGAAGAAAATGGCTCCGGTAACCAAAGAGCAGCCTCTTAATTGTGTCACATCATGGCTCAATAATGGAGCGGTTTAAACTGCAAAACGGGAATTTCTGTTTTGCACCAGACCACTTAGAAAGCTTTGTCTTTATGCAGAGCATCAGGACCTTTCCATGTCACATTCTATTTCCGTCTCTTATTAAGAGAAAAATTGATTTGGTGTACCAGGGGCTTTCCATTTGCATTTCAATTACAGATTTCAGTGGCTTCTTAGGCTTTCCAGGCTTTTAAAGGACTAGTATTTCCTACAATATATTCTGAAGAAAAAAAAATTAGGATTTGAGGTGGAATGAAGTTCATTAAAAATAAAGCTTATCACAAGGGCTGACATCCCCACAGTCAGACTCATTGATAACTGTTTATATTTCCATTGTTTATTAAATAAATAAAGAAGAACTCATTACTCAGAACTGAAAAACACTATATATGAACACATGACTTGCATGATTTTCCACACCCTAAAGACTTCATTTAATCCAACTTAGCAGTGATGTAACAGAATCTGTGGGGGTTGTCTGGAAAGGGGTAAAGAAGGTGATTAGGGCAATAAGAGTCCAGCTGGGGATATGGGAGTTTGGGCTCCCAGCACTTCAGAGGCTAGCAAGGAGCCAGAAAAATTTCCTTCAAGCTCAAATTCCCAGAGCCTCACCATTGCTGGGGTCCCCAGGAGCAGAGCCCCAAAACTGAGGTAGAAAACTCCCCACCTGTGCTCTGTGGTTCAATTGCATTTACAAAATTTCAAAATAAACTGTAGGTAAGGTTTTGAAAGCAATTTAAAAAAAGTCTTCTCTCCTTGCTCTTACCCCCATCTCTCTTACACTGAGCACATTCTGGATAGAAACTGTGTGTGCAAATCTCACACCAGTTTTCTCTACACTCTTCTGTAAAAGGGGAGGGGGCTTTACTCACAGAGAAAAAAGTAAAGGTGAGCTGTTTAACACCTTTTTAAAAGTTGTTTTACACAACTTTAAATCACATTTCATTGCTGCATCTTTGTGGAACTGAGCAGGCTATTTACCAATCATTTACTTCTCTCCAGAAGGGATTTTTTTACCCACACTTATTTTTTCAGTGCACTGTGGGGACTCCTGGCCATGCTGCCATCAGTTCTCTTCTTGCCACACACTCTCCCAGGCAGGTCCTTGTGGACCAGCTCTCCCCACTCCCTCTACATCTCCTCTGGCAGAGGAAATGCAGGAAATACAGCCTCCTGCATAGCAGGAAGGGATTGCCATCGAGTCCATAATTCATTCTGCTTTTTCCATGTACTGCACATGCCCTTTCATACCGTTGGAAAGGAAATTAAATAATTACACTGCCTGCAAGAAGCATGCTTTATGGATTACATTTATGATAAAATTATGGAGCTGTTGCAATGAAATATTCCATCAATACATTAAAACAAAGCAAAATCAGGGTGGCAATAAAAAACTCTTATTGTCCCTGTTTCATCCCTGGTTTTCTTTTGTTTGGTTTATTTAGAGCCTTTATTAAAATATTTCTGCTATAATACTGGTTTTAATGCTCTATTGTTTTTTTAATGGCATTATTTTTATTGTAACATCACCTCCAATTGAATATGTCTTTCCATTATATCTGAATTGCTACTAAAATGGAATTGCTCTTGTTATGGATGTAATACCCTTGTAGAAGTTTAAGAGCCACTTCTACTACATAATTACAAAAGAAAAGCCAGGAAATGGCATGAGGAAGAGGGAAATCCTACATGTCCCAGTGTGAAAATCTGGAGAACACTGAACTGATAGTATAGATGTCCCAAAAAAAGGGAACACTTACCCAAAAATCTGGGCCTAACTTTACTGAAGTACTTTTAGCTATGAACTTAGATATCAAATCTGAGGGAGTCATATTTAACAGTAGCTTCTGCTATCAAACGTGCCATGTTTTAGTGAAATAATAATAATAAAATAAATCAATGGGGTTTAAAGTTCCACAGATCAACAGAAAAGACATGGATACATTTTATTTCTCATGTGACATTTTGAGGGAGGAATAAAACCCCTTATGTTCACACAGTTCTCTTTTGAATCATTGAAACATATGGTAGCAGATTTATGGCAGTTTATCAGAAGATTTGTATATACATAGATACAAACTAAATATGCATGTAAAACTGTAGCTGGCTCTTTTGCACTCTAGCTGAAATTTATCTCAGGGTGGATCTGCAAATTTCCAGAGAGTGAATTATAGTCTGAATTCTGAGTGACAGAACTCACTGCATTGGTTATCTAAGGATAATGCATTTTAATCTCAGCATCTCTCCAGGGCAGTGCAAAATAAAAAAAAAAAAAAAAAAAGAAAAAGAAAAAAAGACAACACATGCACACACACAAAACCCCTGAAGCCAGTTTGATGAATTTCTATGATCTTATCTCTGCAGAGCATTTTCTTTTAGGCAGGGTAGAGTTTTTTTGCTTCAGCGGATAATATGGGAATTCAGTCATTGTTTTCCAAAGTACATATTATTTGGAATAGTGTGGTCTGGGCGATTGCCTTTCTCAAAGAGGAGGACAATATTTCAGCTAACAGGGTGGAAATCAATAGCAAAAGATTAAAGCTCAAAGGATGAACAAGTGCACGTGAACCAAAGGAGAAAGTGGCAGTGAGAGCTGCCTTTAAGTGATAGCAGGTGCTGCCATAGCCAGAGAGGAGGAGAGTCTCAATTAACTCATCGCAGTGCTCCCAGCAGACACTGCTTTGTTCTTGGCTTTGAAGGATTCTTTCCTTTCTTCTGATGGGTTTGCAACTCCCTACCAATTTCTTGTTGCCGCTTGATCCCATATCCCAGTCGAGCTCTGGTCAGTCTGTTTTCCTGCTTGGTGACTTTGCTATCTACATTCTGGCTGAAAATCAGTTTAGCTCCCTGAGTTTCACAGAATAATTCCGTGCCTGCTCCTCCCACTGCCAAGGCTCACATACCTGATGGCAATGCCAATGTGCTTTGTTGCACCCCTTACCCCAACATCTTAGCTCTCCACAAATGCTAGGGTACAATTATCAGGTTATCATCATCAAATAAACAAATTACCAGCTAGAAATTATTAGGAAGAAAAGAGAACTGAATCATATGCAGCCACATGCTGAGTACTGTGTGCATTTTGGCTCTGCTCATCTCTCAAAGGAGAGAGAAGGGCTGGAAAAAGGCAGCACAGATACCCAGATGTGTGGGGAAGGAACAGCTGCACAGACTAGGATGCTACAGTTCAGAGAAGGTTTGGTCTAGGTAGGATATAATTAGAGATTACAAAACAAGGAATGGCATGCACAGGGCAACTAGGGAGGAACTGCTCTGTGCTTCTCCCATTCTCTGTGCTTGCCTTCTCTAGGAGTTTGCATAGAGATAATTTCCGGGCATCTGCTGGTGCACAGGAGATTGTTAAGAGGTGCTAAGGTCCTTATATACCTGAGTATGTAGAGAGGGAGAGGAGAGAGAGAAAGAGGGAAGGAGAGGAAAGTTTGGCCCCTGGCATGTTTTCATGGAAACACATGGTTATCACAGTCTTGACAGCTTTACTCAGTTTTGGGGCTGGGATGAGCAATTACCTTGACAAATTGTGCTTGGCAAACTGAAGTAAACAGGCACCTTTGCCAGACTGTTCCTACCATGGCATTGTCCTGCACTCCACCGTCCCAGTCTCACTGACTGTCCTTCACTGTCACTGAGTTACTGTCACTCCTGTCTGAGAAAGTGGAGATATGCCAGCACTGATCCCATATATGCTCATAACACTTCAGACTCCCAAAGACCACAAAAAATTTTAACCCTTAATTAAATTGCATCTGCAAGTTTGGGGGCCATCTATTACATTAGGTACAAGCATCTTTCCCCAGAATTTAGTTCCTCTCTGCTGTGCTAGCTGGGAGCAGAACAGGATTCCCAATGTGCCCCATTTCAGTGGGGTTCAGCTAAGGTTCTGCCTGTGAGCAAGTCTCTGACTGTGATGGCAGAGATTTTGTCTGGACTGAAACTGTGGATTATTTTTCAGGATGCAAAAAAGTAAATCCTGGTACATGTCATACATTTGGTTCAGTCGCAAAGGTTGAGAATAAGTATATTTATTCTAAAATGATGGCAATTTTTCTGCAGTCTGGGGATTTGGGGGGGGAAAAAAAAGGAAATATTCCTGTCCAGGACATCCCCTCTGTCACTTCAGGTGACAGGCAGGTTGCTTGTTCCAGTTCCTTCTGTAAATGGATAACAATCCCTGAAAGAATTTCCTTACACTCCTACCTGGGTGACTGCTTTGCTTTCCTGAGCCATGCAAAGAAGACAGGCAGAAAACTCCAGGCTGGGATATCTACCACTGCTGAAGAACTGTGGAGAAATCCCTGAGTCTATGTAACATCTAGTGGAAAATAAACTGGGGTGAGACAGGGGATAAGAGTGACAGGTTTTGACAGCTCTTTCCAGGCTTAAACTCTACAAACTCAGCCTACTTGCAATTCCTTTAGAAATGCAAAGGTGGGAATGCTCCTGTCTTCAGTTGGGGGTGTGTATTCAATTCCCATCTGTCAGAGGTGGGGCAGTTATCTCCTGTTAATTGGCCACCTGATAAAACCAGGTGGGGCAGTTTTCTTTATCTTTTCCACAACCAATCCTCCCTCAAGGAGATATCTTCAGTTAATGGGACATTGAGTCTCACTGTGAGATGCTCCGCCCAGGGGAGGAGCCAGGAATTCCCACCTGGATAAAATCTGACATTTGGAGTGCCTCAGTAGCCTTTCTCACTGGATTGGCAGAGGGAAGATAATGCCCATCTACACCACTAGTGGACCTTCAGAGGAAGCCTACATCCTTCTCCAGGATCCCTGCTTCAACAGAACCACATCCAGGAGGACTGCAGACACCATTTCATGGGACTGTTACCAACACCCTGACCAACAGTGTGTCAGGTGGTATTCTGACTTTGTCAGTAATTTCTTTCCTTATAGTATTTGTATTTTTAATTTTCCTAGTAAAGAACTGTTCTTTCTATTCCCTTATCTTTACCTGAGAGCCCCTTAATTTCACAATTTGGAGGGAGGGAGTTTATATTTTCCATTTCAAGGGAGGCTCCTGCCTTCCTTAGCACACACCTGTCTTTTCAAACCAATACAGCTCCACATCAGGCCCAGCAGCAGAGTGATGGGGTTGTCAGAGTACTCTGAGCCTCAGCTGAAACCAGAGGCAAGGTCAATATCTTGGGCAAGTTGCCATTCACAGACAGAGTGCTAGAGGTGTGTAATTTTCTTCTAGGGGAAGCCACTTGGATGAATTTTTTTCCCCAAGGTGAATACACACTTACTATGTCAAGGACAGCAACATAAAATATATTATTT
Source organism: Promerops cafer (assembly GCA_013398275.1). Lineage (NCBI taxonomy): Eukaryota > Metazoa > Chordata > Aves > Passeriformes > Nectariniidae > Promerops > Promerops cafer. The sequence continues at coordinate 1,003,527 of VZSE01010762.1, read as the reverse complement.
TTTCCAGCCACAAGAGAGAAGCACCTGTGAGCAGAAGCCTACAAATGCCAGGTGGCTTAGCACCCTCTTTAACTTCTGGGTTTTTATGACCAAAACAAGATTCATGGTTTCCTATTCCCAGTTAGGTTTACTGAAGTAGAAGTGAAAGGTTGATGTTTCCAATAAATGACACTAACACCCATTGCACATCAATGATACAGAAATGGAGGCCATGAAAAAATTTTGAAGGGCTGGAAGGAAATAAGGCTGTGTAGCTTAAAAAGGGGGCAAAGTGCAGCCACAGAGAGCCCACAGAAATAAAAATCAGTCTGTATTTTCCTCTGTGAATTATGAACTGATGCAGTGATGCCACAGGAATTTTGATGTGCCCCTGGCTGTCAGGCATTTTAGTTCTATTCCTGTAGTTTTGTCTCTGTAAACTCATAACAGCAGTTATGTAGAATGCTTTGCTGACACCATGTGCAAAGAGAAAAGGCTAGGAGAGTCACACTCACAGCCTGTTCTCATGTTACTGTCTCCCACCCGTCCCAAAATGCAATTTTATGACACAAATTCAAAGTCAAAAGTTTGTGACTGGTGTATAATATAAAAATTCAGGAACTAAAAATAATGACAAGTCAATCAAACTATGATTGGTTGGATGGTTTTTGTGGTTTTTTTGGGGGGAATATGTTTTTGTTTTATTTGTTTTTTCTTTCAAAATTCTTCGAGCTGGGATCTTTCTCTAAAATTTTTAAGGATTGGAATCTGTTTGTATTTCTCATTATGTGTAACATTCCCACCATGCCTTGTCTGACCCAATATTAATTTACTTATATTTTATGGACATAGAGTAGCATTGCATGATACGCTCTTCTAAAGGTCTCCAAGCACTAAAAGCTGACTGAAGGAAGAAAAGTAGGGTAACTACTAGGATTTGGATTACAAAAACACCTCCTTGGTGACTCAGGAATCACATTCTCATTTGTGTGGGAGGACAAATGCTGATGTCACTCTACATTGGCACCTCATGGAGTTTGTAAGGTGCAGTTTCTCTCCTGCTCAGAGGTCTCCCTCATTGACATGAGACCAGTCCTCATTTGCTTCTGGGGATTGTGCTGGACACAGCTCTCTTTGAGTGTCACAAACCCTTGGAGTCACTGCTTCTGATAATTCACACTGGGGGGAAGGCCCTGGAGAGCCTCTGCTGGACATAACTAAAATCCAGCAATTTCAACACCAATGCAAGCTCCTCCTTAGGAAAGAGAAAACACAACATGCAGAAAAAACGTTGCACTGCTGAGACACTGGGTATTTGAATATTTACCAACCTGGAGACACAGGGAAGTCCCTGTAATTTTCTGATACCACAAACTGCAGCACCGACCTCACATGGCAAGAATTGCACCTGCAGCATGGCTCAGGTAACTGCTCTCTCACCCTGTTTTCCTTCCAGCCCTGCAGTATTTGCCCACTCATAACTCAGCAGCAGCAGGTGAATTCACAGCCTTGCACTGACAACAGCCCAGAAGCAGAGACTCACATCGAGGAACCTGAAGAACAAAATGTGCCACTGGTATTTATTAACATAGCCTTGTAAATCAAACCCGTCTGCCTGTCTGGTGTCTTGTCCAGAAATTATTGCCTCATTCATCTTAGCCATATTAAGCAGGCCACATTTATCAAGGTCGCATAAAAAGAGATGTATAAAGACCATTCCTGGACAATACTTACATGCAGGTATCATGCCTACAGCAACTGCCTGTTTTGCAGGGATGCACAAGCTGTTTGGCATTGCCACGCTGTACAGAAAGAGAGGGAAAAGGTGAAAAGTGTACAGGCAGGGATACAAGAAACTCAGAGAAACTTCAAAACTTAACTGCACAGGCTGAAACATGCTAAACTCAAAGACCTTCTTATGTTTGTGGGAACATTTTGGTAAAGATGCTGTACAACTGCATCAGGTAACAAGAATATCCTCTCTGTGCTCCCGGGATCTTCCTGGGAACAGGGAGTTGTACCGTACAGATGTTGTCAGAAACACCTTTGAATTCTGCTGTTCACTCAGTTGCTAAAGCTATCATCATCAATGCTTTGATTGCATAAATGTCCAGCAGGACAGAGGCTGCATTTCCCTGGAGCCAGCTGCCAAGCAGTTTCCTATTCCTGGCTGCTGGGTGGGCAGATGCCTCAGGAGTCTTTTCATCTCCATGAATGAAGACATGGACATTTTTTTCCACGATCACTTTGCCAAAGTCGGTAGGTCCAGGGCAGCTATTTCAAGCTACCATTTCCCTTTCACCATTCAGGGGTTATCTCCAAATCAAATGCAAGCAAATGTTAAATGGTCCACATTAAGTCCATAAAGTGGAGTTATATTTCTTTTCCTGTGATTGCTATAAGGTCTAGTACATAGCTGGACTCTGTCAGGGTAGTATATTATTGTGCTGGGCACTGCACAGGCACCCAGGGAGTCCCTGCCTCTGGGAGTTCCCACACTGAGAGACAATCTTTTATTCAAAGAATTTATAGTCTAATCAGAAAGAGAAAGAGGAAATTTGGGAAAATGGGGGTAGCAGCTTGCCATGAACACATATCAATAGGGCCTCTTCACAGAGAAAGTCTGTCAAACTGTTTACATTATTTTTTTATTTAAAAAAGATACAAAAGTGGGTGCTTTAAAAATGGATGCTTTAGAAAAATAATTGCTTTAAAAATCAATCTTTTTTTCTACTTCATTGAGAAAAGTTATACAGGAGGCAGTGGAATTGCCTCTGGGAAAACTTTCCTATTTTGCTTAGACATCACCATGAAAATCACAGTATAAAACTTCTCATTTCCAGGATGGTCAAAATCACACATGTAAGAAAACATGCTAGTGAGTATTTGTAAATATAATATTTGGGAATTTTACCTTTAGAGTTATGGAATATTTTTACTGGTTCTTTCTTCTTTTTTACCCACTTCCCTATCTGTAACCCCACTTTGTCACTACCTATATGTTTTGGATGACAGAATAAATGTTAAAAACGTTTACTTCTTCAGAGATAGATTTTCCATACATCACTGTCATAATCTTAAGGCCTGAGAGCCAGCAAACCTCTGGAGCTTTCTGGAGACAGTTATATCATTAGAAAGCAAAGCATGCCAGACCCCCAAGACAGGTGTTTCTGGTGATGTTGGGTAAAGCTATCCATGCTCCATGCTCAGGCAATGCTCATATGAATGATCAAAGCAGAGCAATTTGGGGAACAAATTACAGCACGAAGGCACCGTGTTTTATGTGTGCTGTTTGGGGACATTCTTGTGAACTGGATTATTTCTGAAAGGAAAATTCCACTTTAGCACGAGATGTTGTGGTTTTATATTTTCTGTATTAAACTAAGAACCAGATATTAAAATTGCATGTGTGTGTGTTGCTAAGTGTAGGATGGAGGGACAGCCCCTCCTTGTGAAAGCTGATATTCCCAGACAGGGGATGCAGGAGATTCAGGGTCAGTTCCTTGCTCAGAACCTGCAGAGATCCCACTCCAGACCCCTGGCTGTGGAGCCAGCCTTGCATGTGGATCTTGTGGTGGTTTCATCAACCAGGAACTCCCAAGAAAGGCTAGAGGAAGACAAGAGTTGGCCCTGCAGGCCTTTTGCTGTGTTTCTTCTCCTGAGTTATGGCTGTTGTGGTACCTCTATGTCACCCTGTATCACTGTGGTGAGGTACTGGGTAGTGTTTCCCAGCACACTGAAACCTGTAGGTGTCCACCCACCAGGGGAATGGGGACAGACAAGAGAAAGCTTAGAAAAGAGGAGGAATTGATTAGGTCCTAACCGTTTCACTGCATGAAATACGCATATTGTATATCATGTATATAAACATGGTATATTCATAATGGTGGCTAGCTGTTGCCCATGGCCACTACTCACAACCAGATGAAATGAAAAAAGGAATTGTCTTAAATGTAGGGAGGGCAAAACACCTCAACAGGCTGCTGGGACCTGTGGAGTCTGTTTTGCAGAAGAGGTTAAATATGTGCAGAACAAACTTTTTATGCAGGATTTTCAGACACTGGTGAATGTCTTTTCAACAGTCCTCTCCAGAGGATCTCCTGAAGCTCCCCCTGACACATCATTTCTACCTCTTGACATTTTGGTTCTTTTGACAATCTGTCATCCCAGCCAGCAGATCACTGCAGTATGAAGTTCCAGATCAGTCCAGCTTTTGCAGAGAGAAGATGCTAAATCCCAGCAGAGCTGTTTGGTGCAGTGTGACACCAAACAGCTGCCTGGCTCCTGACCCTGAGCTGAGCTGGCCTTGGGGCTGTGCCATGGGGATGCTTCCCTGACTTGGGTGCCCTGCACATCCCTCGGCGATGTTACGCTGCACGTAGGATGGGAGGGAAGCAGCAAATGTGTGTTCTGGTTGTGTCCACAGCAAACAAATCACCGTGTGTGAGTTACGGAGCGAGCTGGGGTACGCAGCGTGGTACCGCTGCTGTACATGCTGGAGTTATTAGTTATGCCGGGGTGCTGGAGGAGACAAATCAGCGTGGATGGAGTGTGGATGTGCAGCACAAAGATTAGGGATGATGGATTGCTGTTGCCTCTCTCTGGGATGGCAGCACTGTCTGAGATCTGTGTGGTCAGGCAGCCCCAGAGCCAGGGAGGCAAAACCCACTGGTGGAGCAGGGAGATCTGGTGGCGTTATGTGGGTGGTCGCGTTGGGATGCACAGAAACCAGGATTCACCCTTATTTCTTATTTCCTGCTGCTTCTGAGCAACAAATGGAATTGAAAATGCAAGCCTGTGCAACAGCAGCTCCCTCAGGGGTGTGTGTGAGTAAGTGACAGGTATAAATTGTAGCCCCTGCAAGCAGTTAGGAGGCCCGTGGGAATAAGAGGTATCATAACATGAAAATGAAGGTCAGCTACAATGCCATGAACATGGAGTGATCGCCCAGTATATTACAAGGTCTTTAAGAACTAGCAGAAGTACTCAGTCTTTCGCAGCCATCGGGGGTCAGAGGGCTGCTCAGTGATGCCCATGGGAGTCAGGGATGTCTGCAGGATGGGACAGAGCCACAAGCCCCCTCCAGGGGTTGATGTCTCTGTAGCTGTCAGGCAGGAGGTATTTGCTTTGGGCTTTTTCCACTGTAGTACATCTCTGGGATTTAACAAACATGGAACAGGAGAGTTGGAGGGAAATGGTGAATCTCCCCCAGCAATTAAAGCCCAGTCTTCCTGTGATGCTTCTATTCAAATTGTGGTAAAAATAAAAATTTCATCTTTGTATTGACCCAAACACAGCTTATTTTCATTAAGTTATTTCACTAAAATATATTGGAATAAAAAAACGAAACCAGGAAAAGCAACAGAGCATTTTCAGAAATAGATCTTATTGCAAAAATAGAGCCTGATTTTCAGCCACAGACGTCCACATTTTACTTGCTTTTTACTTGTTTCTGTGCTCAAAGAAGAAAAACACAGCTTTGAGGAGGAGACTTTACCCATTTTTCCAAACTGTTTTCAGGTAAAACATTCACAACTGTATGAATGACTTAGAAAAGTACTATTTTCCCTTCAGAAGGGACATGGTTTGTTTGGCAATTACTGCCAGGCATGTAAAAATAAATAAAATAAATAAAACTACCTGCAAAGATTTCAGAACAAAAGCAAAACTGGATCAGGACAGAGCAAGTCTCCCTCAGAGACTTTTTTACTTGCTGGGACAGGGAATCCAAAGTTGTCAGCATGCATCTGGAGACAGTTTGTGGACCCTGCTGTGTGCTCTTGAGCAGAGACTTGAGCAGAGACAGCATTTGGCTCTGGGCTGCTCCTCACCTTTCACCACCTCCATTCCCATCTAGGCAGAGGTGTGGGGCTGGGGAGATGAGCTGCTCTGAGCCCTCTCCTGCTCTTAATGGACTGCTGTCTGCATGCCAAGGGGTGCCTTGTGCTCAGGGACAGATACCTGGCATAATACAATTGCTGAAATGAGCTTTAGTTGCAGATGTAATGGACTATGTGGACGGAGTCCAGATGGGGAGTTGTAGCAGCCACTCAGCAGTGAAATATATCCCCAAACCCCAATCTGCTGTGTAAGGACACTTCTCACAGCTGCACATGAAGAGCCTTCTGGTAACAGCCTAAGTCTCTGGGAAATTCTGCAGGGACTTTGTGGGCTCTGATCCTTGCTGTACCCTAATTTCCATTGTCCACTAGGGCTCTTGTGTGGGAGAGTCTGGTTTAATTTTCAGTCCAAACCATACAAAAGGCAAATCCTCATCAGCCCCTAGCAGATGTGATGGGCTGATCATTATTGAAGATGATGTATTTGGGATTTGTAATTAAAATTAAAGCTATTTGCTATAAAACATGTAGAATTTAATTCCTCTCATTAGATATCTTAGGCTAATTGTTGTATCCAGCAGGGAGCAAATAGCATTGTAATTGCTTGATATCTCATGCTGGTTTGATTAGATGATAAGAATGGGAAAAAAGAGAGATAACTCCAAGAAGAGCTTTGTCTTTCTTTGCCTTCTGCTTGGTGCCAAGAATTTCTAAAATAAAATTTAAATTTTCAAACTGACTTTCTCTTGCTGTCTCAGTGAGAAGGTTATTGGGCTGAGGAGTGAGAATACTGGTTCACTCCTGGAGAGGTACTGGCTTGAGTGGTGCTGTTTTAGGGATGAGCTTAGAAGGCACTCACTGGTCATGCAGAGGAGTTCCAATGATTGTCCTTTCCATCCTTCTGTCAGGGAAACTGAGGAACTGAAAGGCAAAGTGACAGGTCTCATGTCATATAATACAAAGACTGACCCCAAAGACCTTCCCATTTCTTCTAGGACATACAGCTCTGAAAATGACCGTGTGCAGTTCAGAAAGGTGGTGGCTCAGAAAGCTGTCCTTGGCCCCCTGTATGGCACAAGCCAACGAGCCATGGCTGGGCACCTGTGCCTTACACTGGAGGCACCCAAAGTGCTGCAGGTTAGAATGAATGTGAGGGGAAGAAGTGAGGTGAGCAGACAAGCCTGACAGGATTTGACTTATTAATGGGAATTTGAAGACTCACCACAGAGGAAAAACTTTCCATGGAAGACATAAAGACAGGGAAGCTGTCTTTGTGTCAGGCAGTCACAGGCCTTGGGAAAGTGAAAATAGCAGCCTCTACAGCCTCTTCTTTGAGTCTATGACATGAGATTTTCCACATTCCCCTGGTACAATAATTGATACAATTATCAATTGGTGAGCCCAGCTCAGTCAGCCACCTGCATGCCACTCCATCCTCATCAGTGTGCAACCCGGAGCCTGTGCAGGAAACTTCAGTCCCCAGCAATGACCCTTTCATTAAAAAGCTGGCTGTGCATGGCCCTGTCACAATGCAAGAGGCAGGTCACACATCAGTCTTTTAAAGGTGTTTTTATGGTACTTGCTGCTTCAGATTCTGAGCACCTCGTAATCTTTATTAACATCCTCTTCTCAGTGTTTCTACAAGGTAAGAAAATGCCATTGCCGTGATTTTTTTCAGGTGAGAAAAAGAGGTTGATTCACAGCATCCTTCAGGTACTACAGATATTTTCTGACCCTACACCAAAGCTCATGTATCCCTGCAAGCACCCAAGCTTTGCACCTGGGCAGGTCATCTCGGGTTCCAGGAGTTAATCTAATTCCTAGCCAAGGCTGAAATCAGCTCTGAAAGAAGGCCAAAGAACTGGTATTTAACCAGAAAAAAGGTCCTGGAGGCAGGATCAGGGTGCATACTCGGGGCACACTGATTCCCAAAGCTGTCAGACTGGAGCTGCCGTGCAGGGATGCACCAATCCCCAGCTGCACCCTGTAAGTGAACCTGTGACACAGGATGTGTGGTGGCAGAGGGTGAAAGCAGGGTCTGGGAAGGGATCTCTTCTGCCCCCAGCACTGTGCTAAAACTGGGCTTTGCTGATGGGCTTCAGAAACTTTGTGAGTGGAGGAATTTTCTTTTGTGTCTCTGAATATTTGATATTTATTCTTCTTCTGCCCTCATTTTTAGTTTACAAAGAGAATTGCCACTGGGTATTTCCAGCCCTTCCTATGTGGTGACAATCTCTTATTAGAGGTTTTTTCCATCTGTGCTACTGGCTATGACTGGCTTTTGCTAATAGAGGTATGCAGGCACCTTCTGTGCCTTCTGCTTTTAACTGTTTTAAATAATCTCCCCATACACACACATTAAATAAGGTTCATGCACATGAGTTTTGTCAGTGATAAACGTGGCTTTTCTTTTAAGTCCAAACCCCAAACCCATAGCTAGCTGCTCTGCACCAGGCTTTATTAAACCCATCTAAGCAAGGCTTGTTCTAGTGAGCAGAACGGGGAAAAGTCTGCCTGTTGTACTGTCAGCTTTCCTATCCGATTTAATTAGTTCTGTGAAGCTCCTTGACTAAATTTGCATATAATTTATTCTCCCTTCCCTTTCCTTGTTATGTGTGTTAATTATTTCCGTGCAGCGCGCTCGGGGCCCGCAGATGGAGCCGCGTGTGGGCGAACACCTCTGCCTGCAGCCGGCGCTCAGCCCAGGGAGGCGCGGCCGCCGAAGGTGCGGGACGGGCATGCCGGGTGATGAATCCAAAGTTGGGCAGGGCTGAAAGGCAGGCATGGAGCAGTGGGAAACTGCTGGCAGCCCGTGTCGTCTGTGAGTTTCTGCATATGTATACAGAGGTTGATGGAAAGTGACTTTATGAGACTAGATTCTGCTGCTAGCTTAAGGGTCAATCCTGTGCCAATCCCTTCGGGGTTCTTGGCTGGAGTACACAGACAAGACTTTGAGAAAAATAAAACTGTAGCTCTACCTTAAAGTGGTTTTTAGGGGTGCTTGTGGAGTGTACCAAGCCATTGCCTGGGTGCAGCCTGTCACAGGAATGAGCAGAGGTGTGCTGGGGACAGTGGTACCAGATGTCACCAGCAAAGACAGTGAGAGGGACAAAATCAGCTGCAGATTGAAGACTGATGCTCCTGTCATTGCTGTTGGGGCTGCTGGAGCAATAACATCCCTCCCTCAAAACCCAAGGGCTGAGGTGAAACCTGCAGAAACCAGTTCTGTTTATTTGTTAGATAAAGATACATGAAGTGAAAAGCTGACTGTTTTACACCCATGTCTAAAGCACACTGGTCATCAATCAGGACTGAGTTTCCCAAGCAGTCATCTCCTTTGGAAGGAGAAGGAGGGTGCTACTGCCTGGCCATGGGACAGGGCCAGCAGTGACCACAGGCTCCAGCTCACCCATCCCACTGCTGCTTCTTTCATTGTGAGAAAGTGAAAAACTAAAATCAAATTAAAAAAAAAACTGCCTACATAATGACAGAATAGCAGATTTCCTCTTCCCACTTGATTGCAAAACCTAGGTTTATCTCTACCTTTCCCTTTACGTTTATTTATTTGCTTACAGGGACATGGAGGAATTCAGATCAGCACCCTCTTTCTCTGTGTGGTGGAGCCCTTGTTTGACAAAACAAGGAAGGAGACTGCTTACTGCTCTGCTGTGCATCCAAATGAAGATAGCAGCAATCTAGTTCTGCATGATAAGCATAAAAATCGGTCATTTTATGCTAGATCATCTCCTGTTGTGCAAGGTAAAATGGTTTCACATATCTGTATGCCAGAGGCAGAAGCACTTAAATACAGTCCAGAGGAATATTTCAGTATCCCCCCAAGTAATGACATTACTGAGAACTACCAGCTAGCAGACTATCTTTGGCCAGTGGTTTCTACTAAATTTATCAGTGGAGAAACAGTTTGTGGGAGCTATTGCATCTTGATTTTGTTATTAATCCATCTGTACAGCTAGGTTGTCCCTCCGTGGTGAATGTCAGCTATGGGAATTTTCAGAGTGGACAGAGGAAACGCCACGTCTGGAAGGCACAGATTGTTGGCTAAATAAACCTTCCCCAGGAAAGCATTTGGATAATCATAGAATCATAGAAAGGCTTAAGTTGGAAGGGACCTTAAAGATCATCTAGTTCCAATCCCCAATGGGAGCAGGGGGAGAAGAAAGGGAAAATCTGCTTCCAGACACAAAGAGAATTTAGTTTAAATTCCTCAGCCAATGGAGCAGAGATTTTTAACATGTGACATGAGTGAATGATTCTTTTTTTCTGAGTGCTTTGTTTACTGCATAATTTAAAGGAAATTTTTTTGTCACCCTTTGCTACATAATTGAATTTTTATAGTGCTGTTAATAAAAATGTACATCAAATATGACAATTATTACTCTTCAATGGAATTTTATATTATTTCAGTCAGAGAGAGATACGAGAAAGCATTAAGGATAACTAAAGATGTACTCTGAAATCATTTCCATGATTTAGTACTTCTTAAAATTGGTGAAATAGTTGGATGTCTTCACTATTTCTGTGAAGTAATTCTGGATTTTCAGAGAGTTGATATATTTTAACAATGGTAAAAGAGGGGCCAATCCTGCAGTCACTTTCAGGTAAAAATCCCATTTGTTTCCACGGGAGTTTTGTCAGCTTGGGGAGACAGCTGCATCAAGATGCATAAATGTATGTAAAAAAATGTCAGTTCCAGTATGTCATTAGTTTGAGTGTTGAAAAGAGCATTATCCTTTCATGTCCCATAGAGTGAGGCAGTAAATCATTTTTAAAAGGTTTGGAGTCACAGAAAAATACATTTGACCCTTTGTGCTTGAACCTGGCCCCTTACCTAAGTCACTGCCTAGGTTTCTGGGGACATGCCCCAGAAAAAGCTGCAGAATTTCCTTGTGACCATGAATGGAACGACAGTGCAAATCTCTACAGCTTGCCTTTATACTTCATGAGATATAAACTGATGGGACTCAAAATATTTTTTTTCTTGTCTTTTTTATTTGTGGGGAAAAAAAATTGACACATTAAACATCTGACATTAGATTTATTAGGGACAGTAGTTTCCAGCTGAAGCTTTTCTTTAAAGTATATTTATCCTTTGAAGAAGAAATGGTATTATTTCTGGAATGGAGAAAATGATGATTTAAATATGTTTTCGGATAATGGAACCACTTTGTTAATGAACAGTAATTTTCTGACTACCTCTGGAGGAATTAAGCTCATGGATTATATAATACATCTGTGAAAGCTTCTCTGATCGCCCAGTAATTGTGACCTCATTGTAAGTTGTGCAATTAAGCATTAAGCTCCTATTTGGCACCACAATTAATTGTGTTTTACTTTTCTGATATGCTTGTTGACGATAGGGAGCGAAATTCCTGATGGCAGCAGAGGGGCTGGAGGAGTGGCACAGTCTGAGCACTGTCCCCACGCAGCACTGCAGGTGCCCCTCTCCAGCATGGAGGAGATAATTAATCAGGCAAAGAGCTGATGGCAGCAGGGAGACTCTCACATCCAGTGTGAAAGCTTTTAGGATGGGCACCAAAGCCCTCCTGCTTCCAAACCCATGTGTAATGCTGAAAGGCAGATGGGTTCCACATGAGAGAGAGTGGTTTGGCAGGGAAAATTTGAGGGTATGTCTTTTGGATACAGCTTTCCACATGTAAGTGGTTGTCTGGAAACATGCAAGGCAACAACATGTTAGAAATTTTTTTTGGGAAATTGTGACAAAAATACAGACCTTAGTCAAGTTTAAGCTAGGTTTTGGGGACATATTGAGAACGAGATGAGCAAAAAAGCAATGCATACAGACAAAGTCAAATAACTCCTCACTTGGAAGGGTTCTTAACACTTCTGACCCTCCAATGTGACAAAATCTTCAGGTGACCAAGAGCCAGGACATGCATACCTGGAGCCTCAGAGAAAGCAGGGATTTGGCAATTGGTCATGGCAGGAACCTATGTGGTCACAGCATTAATTGCACTGCAGGGGTTCACATGTAGCTCTCCTGTAGTGCAATTCATTTTAGGCATCTTTGTTGACCCACTGGGTTTTCTTATCCTTCCCATTAACGTCTTGTGCTGTGCACTGCTCCCTGCCCTGGCAGTGCCATCCTGCTTGCTGCTCGATGTGGCTGAGCCTGTAAGACAGCTCTGAACTGATGAAGAGCCACAGGTCCCCATGCATTAATGTGCAAGGACCAGAATGTGCAACAGGATGGAAAAAAAGAGATTAATTTTTTGGTTCTTTCATGCTGAGAGAGGCAAGAAGCGTAACTGATTTCATTAAAGCAAGTAAGGAAGTATCAAAGGCTTTTTATTGTGGTGCAGTCATCCTTTCTCAATTAAACATTCTTCCTCTTGGACCTCCTCCTTGTTGGACTCTGCCATCTTTTGGGTAGTACATCAACAGTAAGCCCTTTTCCGTCGTGATCTATTGTACCCGTATATCTTCAGAGTGAGCTTTCTTTCTAATGATCTATTAGTGAAATGCATCATTTCAGTGAGGATGATGATGATGATATACTACTCCATAGATGATGCCATCCAAAGGAAAGAAAAGGTCAAACAACAAATTCAATAGAGTTATTGGACTAAAGTCAGGCAACACATCATCTCCAAGGCTGCTTTCCTAATGCCAAAGAGGATTGCTGATACAAGCAGTGCATTCTAGGGACCATTTCTTTTATGACTGTGCCTGAACTGACCCCTGAACATCAAGTGAAAGCAGTACTTTGTATCATCTCAGTTGAGGAAATATGAAAATATGTTTTGTGTTTGAGACTATGCATATGACAGGTTTAGCATCAAGTCCCCAGGCACTGTGTATCCTCTACTCTTCTGGCCAAGCTTCTGCCTTCTGCCTGCACATTCCCAAACATTGTCCCAACGTGTCCCAACTAGCCTTGGCTAGTTCTGAAGCTGCATTTCTGTGGATCTGGATCACTTGTTTCCCTGCAATCATATAAGATGCTAGAAAATAAGCTTTTTTAGTGAGTTGAAATTACCAGTGTAGGATTATAGAATAGCACCTACAAAACGCTTACTTTATTGCAATCATTTCCCTCATGAAGTCTGAAAATATATTTTATTCACTCTGCCTCTTTTCCACAGCATTCAAAAACCCTACTATGCTAAGGTTGAACCAAAAGTATTCACTGTACTGTAGAGTGAATTTTATAAACATGATATGGATTTTTCTTGTCTCATGGATCTTATTTATTTTCTTGAAGTCCTAGAATTTTGCTATGGAAGAACACTGAGAGACACATAAATAATGTGCAGAGTTGTATCCCAAAATGGCTTAATTGTTTAATGCCTACTGAAATGTAAATGAAGCTTCAGAGCACTAAGAGATTCATCTGTCCGTCCAAGGTCAATATATTGAGTAAGGTGCAATTTGCTGGGGGGGGAGGGGTCTTCCAATGAATAATCTTGATTTTTAGAAAAAGGCTTCAGGCTTGTCACTCCTTTCAAGTCCCCATATTTGCATGTGCTGATAGTGATGAAGGGTTTTGTAGTGCCAAGATGTGACATCTGACTGCTTGATTTTGCTGTTTCATGTGTGAGACTGACATGCAGTGCAGCTGCTCAGACAGTGGGAATGTGACCTGGCACTGGCCTTGGAAAATCAGAAAGGATGCTTTTGAAGCCAGCGGCAGTTCTGTGCTGTATGGACATTTCAAGAAGCTGAGGGTGGTTGGTGCCAGCAGTTAAAGCCTTAACACTCCATTTTCTATACAGCATGGCACGTACTAGCAGCTCAATGTTTGCAAGGGTGGTCAGACATCTCTCAGTTGGAATCTGTGTGTGGGGAGTACTGTGGAATAAATTCAAAACACAATGCATACACTTCATCTGTTTCATGAGGCTTTATCCATTTGCTTCCCCCCCCCCCCCCCCCCATTATTTTCCATCATTAACACGAAAGACTGATTATTACTAGAGAAATTGTACAGTGGGTTCCCTGTAAATCTCTGCACTCCCAATTCTCTGCCACCCAGCCTAGGCCTAATATAAACCCCATGGAAGTTTGGTGTTTTGTAGGCTTTCTCCACCAGGTTGACAAGACTGTGATCACCACTTTGACCAACAGACATTGGAATTGCAGCTACCAAGTCTCATCTCACAGGTGGTGAGGTCTTTTCTAACCTTATCCTTTCTTCCCTTCTCTTTCTTTTCCTTATACATTTTCCGAAGTGTTATTTTGATGCTTTTGTATTGCTATATTACTGTAGATAATAATAACCAAAATGGCTGCATACCTGCTTTCCATTGCAACCAAATTGGTCTAAAATAAACCCTACATATATATATATTTGCAAATACTGATCATTCAGAGTCACTTCACTCTAATCCACCCCAAGGGATATAAACAGGAACCTGGATTACCCTTACCTTTGTTGGGGGAGCTCATAACAGGGAGTAGGTAGGGAAAAATTCATTCTGCCTTTGGCTGACTTCCTGAAAAATGCAACCCACTAATAGCCAGGAACAACTGTTTTGAGACCTTCAATTCCTGTATTCCAGTCAGAGGTAGCAGACAGAGCACTGAATGGGAATTATAAGAAATTCATTACAACTCAAAGGGAAGTAGGAGTGTAAGACAGCAAAGTCAGAGAAATTTGCCAGACACAGAATAATTCCTGCAGAAGAAGCTTAGAGACTCTTTCAGCACTTTTGCCAAATTCCATAATCTTCATGCCCCTTTCTTTTGTTTCAAGAAATATATGTTCAGGAATGCTACTGCTTCCTAATTGAAGCTGTTTCAAACAACTTGAACAGCTTCAGAATAAAGCTTCTTTGAAAGCATGATTTTTCTGGGTTGAGTTAGGGCATTTAGCAAGATAGAAAAATGAGAAGCCAGAAGGTTTTCTTGTTTTTAAAAGTTTGAGCAATTTTCTGGTAATGGCATATCAAATGCAGCTTGTGAAATTAGACAATTCCGCTTCATGACAACATTTTCAGCCATTCCAGGCTTGATTCTAGTTACAATAAAAGTGAGAACCAGTTTAGCACATAGAGGTGTATTTCCATGAATCACAGAGCTAGTCCTAGGAAGTATGGATCTCCATGTTCACAGCAGCAAAAGCTGGTGTAAATGCAACTACAAAATAAACACTGGAAATATATGGATGTATGGATATTTAAACAAAAGGTCCTGTAACATAGACAAGTGAACTCTGAGCATGTCTATGGTTTTCTGAGATGTGGATATATTATCTATTTCACTAAATGCTTTTTAGAACAGCCACAATACAGCTAATTAATACTTTAAGAGATCCAAACACACATCCCTGTACTATAGAGTTATAAAAATTTCCTAAGAGCAAAACAAAGGCTCAGAGTTATCAGAGAACACTTCCAGTAAAAAGAATTAATAACACCTCGGTATGAAGTATTTGTAGATACATTTTTCTCAATTTAACCATCTCCTAACAGTGCAGTGACTCTACATTGCCAGTGTCTCCCCATCCCAGAGCCCGTGAGATGCAGCATCAGCTCATTGCACCTGTAGCCTGATTTTGCAGTGTGCCAAACTTTCTCTTTAAAAATAAATAAATAAATAAATAAATAAATGGAAGAAATGTCATCTTGTCTCTAATGGTATTTGCATCATTTTGCAGCTGTGTTGACTTTTAAGTGAGCAGCCAGTGATTTTTGAGTTAGCTAGGTGAAGTGGAAAAATAATGATGGATTCAGTAGTCTTTTGTCACTTTTGGGCCTGAATTTTCCTGATGTCTGTGTGAGTGTTGGCTGTGTACTGCCTGTCAGTAGTGAAAAATAGATTCCAGTTCAGGTCCTGCTGGAAGAAAAAATCTGGGCCATTTAGTTTCACATCATTTCCCCTCAATTCCCCTTTATAATGAGTGTTAATAAATAACTTGGGAAAAAGGGTTCATGATCTTTTATCACTCAAATGTGCAACAATGAAAATTAAAATGGAGGAGAAACCGATAAAAAGCCTAATACCTCATAAACATTCTTTACCTGAAACAATATATAATAGGAAATAGAAGCAGCTCTTAATGGGAAGATTTGGACGTTTGAGAGCAGCCTTGATTAGGCTTTTTTGCCCTAATTTGTTGTTCAGCTTATAACATGTATTTCAAGGCAGAATAATATAGGTCAATAGTTGACTTAAAAATCTTTAAGAACTGGGATGATTAGTGATTGAGCAAGAGCCATTAGCCAGTGCACAAACTCGTGCTCTTTCAGACATGAGCTTGTCTTTGGGCAAGAAGCATAAATCTAAAGCTTCAAACTCCATTGTTTGCATAAAATAGATCAATACCCAGCTCTACCGAGGGATGCATCGATTTGGTCAAAAGGAAGGAGGAACTGAGGGTTGCAGGCTCTTTTTTGATCTGGTTTTCTCTGGGAAATGAGTATCATATTGTGTGTGCCTGCCTCCCTGATGGGCTTTGCTACCCAATTTTAACTAGATTTTAGACAGATTTTAGCCAGTGTGGAGGATGTTTAAGATATTGGGGTCTGACAATTTCTCTTGAAAACAAGAGGTGTAGTTTGGAAGCACGAGTGAGGATACCAGGTACTACCTGCTTGCACAAGCAGAGACTTCTCCAGAGATCTTGGGGCATGTTTTCTGATTTGTCCATCCATGGGCAGCTGCTCACAGCCCTTGTTTGGCTTGAGCTCAGGCCATTGCTCAGCCTAAGTTTTTATTTCATGCAATACTAGGCAATAATGAGCACGAGAAGTTGACTGCTTAGGGTCCTAATATCCCTTTTGTAATCCTGGGAGAAAACTCCCTTTTCCTGGCCTGTCTTGCTCATTGTGGGTCTAAGGAATTTGGAAAGAAATCAAAGGTTTTAAGTTACAGTATTAGGCCAAGGAACTCTGTACTGGCTGAAATGTGTGGATGCCATGGAAATATGGATGATGTGTGTCCATGTACTCTCCTGTTTCCTCATGCCCTTCTCTCCACCTCCAAAAAGAAAGGGAACTCCTCCTCTTCACCCCACATAATCCAAGAGCAGAGGGCATTTCTCCAGTTCTGGCCAAAACGAAAAATGAAATAGGTGACCATAATTCTGTCCCTTCACTGTCCCAGCTTTTCTGGTATTATAACTTTCCAACTTTCAGATGACTTACTTGAACCAAAGCTCTCTTTGGCAAGCAGTGACTTCCCATGACCTGTTTTTTCCTGCCAACCATCAAACCATGAGTTTTGGACAGAGAAAAGAAATACACAGGACAAAGGAAAATATGTAAGGTGGTGCAATTGGCTTTTTAGGACCATTAAAAGGCAGCACCCAGGTGGAAGAAAGTGTGGGGATGAAAAAGTGTAACTTTTTGTGTTAATAATCGCACACAGTTTTCTTCTGCAATCTTCCTCCTGCAGTTTCTCTCATTAAATGTGAAATCAGGCAAAAAGATTTTGAAGTTGCTTTTATCTGCACATGGTAAGTTCCTCCTCTTCCACATTGCTGTGGTGGGAAATGCAGTGGGAAGAGAGACAACTCAGATCCACCTGGAGCACATCTCTTGCCCTGCATACTGGGGCGGGAGGCAGGAAGATGCTCGCAATTAGCAATGAACATTATCATCAGGCAAGTGATTTATAAATATTCCATGAAACAGGGCCCTGGATTGCACAAGCAGCAGCAAATATTGTAGCAGATTTATTAGTGGAGCATGAAACATTTATATTTTTCAGATGACAGGACAGATGATGACTGTGTTATACTAGCAGGCAGGATGAACCTCATTCAAAAAGCGCCTCGTAGGTGATGGGTGGATATGACAGCAAGATAAATTAAGGTCTTTGAGCATCAAGATGGTGTGATAGACCCTGGGAATTGAAAACTAAACACCTGTGGTATCCTTCAGAAAGCTCAGCTGAGCTTTCTTTGTGTAAGTCGAGGTACAGCCTTGATAATTGTGTTGCCCCAGTGACATTGGCAGGGATTGAATTTTCCTGTCATCTTTTCACGGGGTGGTTTACTGGAATAAATGTTTAGTGCTTCAAATTAGGGTTATAGTTAGGAAGAGATTGAGAGAAACGGGTGCTCCCCAGAGATCTGGACTTTGAAAAAGCAGTACCTTGAAGGGGTTTTGAGACAGTGACAATTTCCTTTTCTACTGTTCATTAAATGCATTACACCCCAAACATGTCAAAGAGCTGGACTGTGGTGGCTTCTGTACAAAAAGTTGATGGAGGAGAATTGCTGAATAAGGTCTGACTCAGAGCTGCAGTCCAGGTAGCACTAAAGAAGTAAGTAATTATAGAAAATATGTCACTTAAACAGTCAAGGTCTTCGGAGTTACTGGTGCTTAATTACACCATGCCAGTTCTCAGAGGAAAGGAAAAGGCCATGGAGTAGAATCAATCGGGACTTTCCCCTCAGCCATCAACTGCTCAGAGGGAGAGACTGGCATCTTTATCTCTTCTGCACTTTTTATCCCCTTCTAGATTTTGCCATTTTGAGCTGACAACTTTCGTGATATAAGCACATTTCCAGATGACAGATCTTTCTACCTTTCACTCTGTTACCACGTTTAAATACATTTCCTTGAAGCAGCCCAATATGTGAATGAATTTCATGGCTCCTTTCAAATGTATATGCAGGTGGATCAAAACTGTGCTTGAGATGGCAGCTGGTCTGACTTATATCCTGGGAATGTGTCCCCTGTGAAACTTCACTCTATACATCAAGATCATCTACCTTTCACACTCAAATACTTTGAACTCAGCCACATCCTGACAAATTGCAATGGTCTCCTTCCTACAGAAAAGGGAGGAGGTTGTGCACCTAGATGCACTTTTCCTATTTTTTTTTTCTGAAACATGAAACAAGTTTTGTATTTTTATAGTGAACTCTGCAAAATCCAAAATTTAAAAAAAATTCCAAATCCAAAATCTGATGTTTTCCCTGTTTTTTTGCAGGTATTTAACATTGTACATAGTTGTTTTAGTCAGGATTGAACTAATTCACGCCAGTGTCTGACCTTCTTTCCATTTCACTGAAGAATGAGTTATTGTTATACACTATAGTTAGTCAACTCAAATCTGTCTATTCCACTGAGACACTCATTTATCTCCCCTCCTAGGAGCCACAATCATTCATAACCAGCAATAAAGGGTGGTACCTTCATTTTACCAATGATCTGAGCTTCATGATGAATATTCTTATTGCTAGGAGACTTGAGGAGATCATGGGAAGTCTGCAGGACTTGAGCAGATTCTCTCTCCTTTACCAATGCTACGCAGCAGCTGTGTTGGCTGCAAGCAAGCTGTGAGCCCTTGAGATTTAGCCTATTTCCATTTTCAGGCTCGTTGGCTCCAGCTACAATCACTGCTGAACTAGTAGGAGAAAAAAAAAATATAGGTAAAGGTTAGAGAAATCTGTTTTCCAGATTAAGAATGGGACTAAGGCTTGGTCTCAACAAGCCCATGGCACAGAGCTTCTCCCTGCCATGGCTGCTGTCCTGGAGCACCTTTGGCATTCTGCAGTGTCCTCCATCCAGAGTCTGTCCCCATTTCCCTGGCAGACCACTGCAAGGAGACCTGAGCAGAGTTAAAGTGTTCCCAAGGAGAAACTGGGCTTTCACTTTTGTGACTACAAACAGGCAATACTTCCCCTCCTTTAAGCAAACCTGGAATTTCTGGCACAGAAGAACAATATTTCTTGGGTTTTATTTTAGGTGTATTATGGGACCTGTGGCCTTATCCTGTTGTTTTGAGCCTGTGCCCTCCCTCCTCTTTCAAGACATCAGGATCCCATGCTCTCATGCTTGTCCAACATTTCTTAGTCAAGCTAAAGTTTGTAGGAAGAAATAATTTATTTTAATTTTGAACAGTTGGGAAAATTGGAAGAAAAGCAATGAACTTTTAGTGTTCAGTTCTCTGTGGAGAGTCTGACATAGAGAGTAATACTTACGGATTCATTTATGTGGCTTAATTCATCCTCCTGAACAACGGATGTAATCCTGATTTTAGTTATTTTTTCAGAAAGATGTAAAATAATTTTGTGTGCTTTTGAGGAGTATTTAAACAGTTGGATTAAAGGGCACTTATGGCTAAAATGGGTTTGCCATATCACTTGAATCTGCTAGTGCAGGATCCTCAGTGCAATCTGAATTGCCTTTTGTGCCCGGCACAAAGCCTTCCCTATTTATTTGCTCATACCATGAAACCTGGGACTAGAAGTTACATGTTTGGCAACAAGTAGGTCTCACGGGAGTTTGGATGTCAGAGCAGAATGGGCTTTCATTGCATAATGGAGAGGAAAAAGGGAATGAAGTCCTACAAAGGTATTTTAGAAATTCTTCCCATGAACATTGTGTTATTAGAGTAGCTAGTGAGTTAAAACAACATTTGAAATCCCAAAAAGCCAAGGAAGATCATAAAACTGCAAGGAGCAGGCTAAACAGCACACAGCACACAAACATTGTAAATTAAGACAAAGCAAATGACTGTAAATGCTAGCAGTCCCTAAAACATTAGGGACTAATTTCTAACAAACCATTAGCTGCACAGGGAATTGTCAAACATTATTAAATATAATCTGCTGCATCTGCTTTATTATAGAATTCATTTGGCACATATGCTATTTATGCTGTACACTACTTTTTTTTGCTATATGTAGTGTCTTTTTCTTTAAGCCTTACCCCAGCATAGTACAGCAAGTGAATCAGGATTTATTTCACTTCTGCTGTAGGAGCTCAATTTGTGTGTTCACATTCACACTTATATGTGAACCAGTTTCCCTCCTGCCCTAGACCTCTTCCCACAAGCAGCTGCACATGAATGTTTCTGCAGTTCAATCAGCATCCAGCCCCCAACAAGTGCTCTTTCAGCTGCCTAATGCTGTGAATGCATGTGTGGAGAACATGGTTTGCAGCCTCTGCAGGAATAGTGTTGCCATCAGTATCATTGTGCCATTAATATTTAAATGGATCCATGCTCTGAATTATATTGGGGTTTTTTTTGAGCTAATATTCAAGGAGTAGGTGATATCCTGTAAGCATTGCTATCAACCACATCAGCCAGCCAATGCTGTAATCTTGATCAAAAATAATAATGTCATCCATAACGCTGTAAAGATTTATTAGTTGTGACAGATCTATACATTAGCAAATCACTACATGGCCCTGAATGCCAAGTAAACAGAGCCAGCCTCATAAGGAATAGTGCAACCTTTTGGGAAACCTATTAAGGAGTGTTGTACACAGGAAAAACTTGCTCTGAAAATAATCCAGATGTTTGTGTGTTTGTGTGCATTCACGCGTGGTGGATGGCTGGCTGCCCACTCTTGCTCTTCCTGTCAGGGTGGAGGATGGCTGGTAAACCAGAGTGGGCACAGTAAATGTTGTCTGGTGCAGTTCTGGTTTGTGTTCTGCTGTAAATTGAATTTTTTCTGGTTTGGTTCCACCTTTTCTTCTACAAAGGATAACTTCAGGATAACTCAGAATGTACTGTTTTGGGAAGATGTCCCAGTTAGGACAACTTTTCAGTTTAATTTGACTCCTGCACTACAATTTTTTATAATGTCCTTTCCTGGACATTATAAAAATGTTGGCAGTAAGGTGATCTTTCCTGAGACTCATTTTTATAGCTTTTAGCAGTTGGATGGACAACACATAACGTCAGAATTTTTCTTGTCATAATAAACTTTTAAAAATGTGAGTAAGATAATGAAAAATGCAGGCTTACATTATCCATTCATGCTTATCTCTTGCTCTAGAGGATCCCTAGATACTGGTCTTCACTTGCCAAAATTTCAAACAAGCTTCATACTCTTCCTCAAGCTTGGGATAAATTCACTGTGAATATCCACCAACATTTATCCCCTTCCCATTCCCATGGATCCGTGTCTGTCTGAGAGCCATCATAATCCCACCAGTGTATGACTGTGCTGGAAGAATAAGGTAGAACAGGGGGTTTGTCCCTGGACTTTTCATTTTTAGTCACTAAGCTGGTGCCAGGATATGGAAGTCTCAATTTATCAGCTACCAATTGTTGAACAACTGATTTTGTATTTATACTCAGGGAGTATCAGCCTTCGCCCAGCATTTGCACAGGGGGTGGGAAAGTAAAAAAGTTGAGGATCATCTCATGATCTAATTTTTCAAAGATTCAAAACATTGATTTTGACTAATTTCATACTTTGGAGAGAAGAAGAAGCAATTCCTATGACCAATGTCCTGTTTTGTCTTTTAAAATACTGTAAAAAGTTTTATTAAAAAAAAGAAAAAGCTTATATATGTGTGAGGAACACTGAAATACTCTCCCTTGATTTTTTGAATGTGAGTTTAATAAAATCTTTGAGATTTTGGTTTGGACTTGAGCTGAGACAGAAGGTGATGTATTTAATTCTCCATGCTCTGCAGACTGGGGGATCTGTTTTCTTCCTGGGAGAAAGTTTCATTGTCAAGGTCATCACTCTCCTGATGGTCTATTGACCCAGGCTGAGCATGTCCTGGACAGCTTGAAGGATACAACACGATCAGATGAACAGGTTTTCAGCCTATTCTTTCTTCTGAAACATGCAATTTATGGAGCTTTAATGGATAATATGCTGGGAAAATATTTTTTGCAGCGCTTATAGGTGTAGAGCCCCTGATGTTATTGGGGGAATGTATCATAAGTTATGAATTGCACCCCTGAGGCAAAATCCAAGCATTAAAATCCTCTTTTTAAATATGAGAAAGTGAGAGCAGGGTTGTTTGTGTAAGGACATCTGTATGCTCAGTGATGGAGCTCAGGACTGCACCTTGTCTCCTGCTCACACTCCAGATACAGAGCTGCCTTTTGCACCTGTCTCACACACAGAAAGCATCTTCTCAGGGTTTGGGGATCTTAACTGATGTCACGTGTAACAATTGACAAATTTCCTACTTGGTAGTGGAATATGAGAATACAGAGGAGTGTTGAATATCTTCAGCACCTTTATTAACTGTCCACTAAAATATATAAAGAGTTGACAAATTGTATCTACAGGAAATTCTAATTGAGATAGGAAGATTTTTTCAGAGGATTTAACTATCTAAAACACTGGGGTATTAGGAAAAAAATGGTCTGGAAAATTATGAAATGGGACCAAAGCAGCAATTTGGTCTCAATATGGTGACTGGACAAAGGCCATGCTAACTTATGCAACAGGCATGAGTTGAAACAGACTAAATTCAGCCTGGACGTGGGGATATACCATTGGGAGAGCAAAATACAGCAACAGATTACCTGAAGAGGCTGTGCTGTCCTTGAAGGTTTTTGATGCATGACTAGATAAAACCCTGAGCAACCTGGTCTCATCTCACAGCTGCCTCAACTGTCCCATTACCCTGTGGAAGTGGGACTCACTTCAACCCAGAGGCCAACCTGGGACATGGTAGTGTGGGCTTTTTTCAGCAGGAGAGTGAGGATGTGCCAGGAATTATTCAACAACTTCACAACAAAGCTAGGATGCAAGTAATGAAACTATGACTTGGACTTTGCTGATCAACTTGTCAGTATTACGAGCCAATCTTTGTTTTCCCTCCATAGAGACTTCAGGCCAAAGAAAACCTTTGTGCTTTGCTTTATCACTCTCTTTCTCCTCCCCTTGTGAAAAGCCAAGAGAGCAGGATGTGAGGGGTATTCTGAATTAGAAGAGGGTGCTCATATAGAACAGCATACGACCTTCTATGTACGTTCTTCTATACCAGGCTTTTGTATATTGCTTCCAAGCACTGCTTGCTCTGCCAGCAGGGTGAGGTTGAGTACTGTACCAATATTCCCCACGTGGCAGCCTCTGTGGCTGGACCATCAGATCAGTCAGTGACATAGCACTGGTGGAAAGGTCATCAATCTGTCTCCATAGAGACACATCTCCCACCGAGATACTCTGGGCAAGGCACTGCTAAGAATCAAAGTTACAAAAGGTGGGGTTTTATGCTGCAGTTGCTGTTTATGTTTGCTTTTTATGTTTTCTTTTTTTTTTCTTTTTTTTTTTTTGGTGCTGGTTTGTGGTTTGGTTTTGTTTTTCTTTTTCAAACAGGCCTTGCTATCACATATGCTTTGTTTATTATTTTGCTCTTTTGTGCTCTGGTTCATAGAATTGTAGAATCATAGATGGGTTGGGTTGGAAGGGACCTTAAAGATCATCCAGTTCCAATCCTCAGCCATGGACAGGGACACCTTCCACCAAACCAGGTTGCTCAAAGCCCCATCCAGACTGGCCTTGAACACTCCCGGGGATGGGGCACCCACAGCTTCTCTGGGGAACCTGTGCCAGTGCCTCACCACCCTCACAGTAAAGAATTTCTTCCTTACATCCAACTGAAAAATCCTCTCTTTCAGTTTACAGCCATTACCCCTTGTTCCTCTTGTAAAATATATCTCTGGAAACAGATAATGGGTTAGGACCAAAAAAGAAAACCTTAAAGCTTGGATCCAAGGTAACAAAAATGGTACTTAAACATTCCTATAATGGGGTCACTTCATGAGAAATCCCCCAGCTCCAAACTCCCAGGAGAACTGTGTGTAACCAGGGCTGAAATCGAGATCTGAGTTCTCCACTCTGAGCTCACCTCTAATTATTAACAATCCTTTGCTGGATTAATAAGCATGCCAGTGCAGGAATCTTGTTCTCATTTTACTTATTTTCTGACCTGTCCATTTTAGCACATAACTTGAAAAAAAATTCTAGTTTTACTTATTGTAGTATTTGGAAGTTCTGAAAAATTGCCTGCCACTAGAGGTTATTCAAATTCTGGTCTTGATGTATTAGCCTAGACAGTTTTAAAGCCATATCTACAGCGAGTAGTTAGCCATACTGCTGAACAGACATTTTTTTAAATGAACTACAAAGAATAGTCTATTGTGGTTAGCTTATTTTATTTACAGCATTTCACATGGTGTGAACATTAAAAATTTACAGAGTAATATTGATTTGCAGCTTCATCAAACCATTTCTACCCAAACTACAGACCCGAACTGTTTCAGGAAAGGTGCCTTATTCAAATGGTTTTTTGTGCTGCTCTGAAGGCTGCGCTCTGCCGGGCAGCCATAAATTCATCTCCTGGCAGAATGTTAAAGAGGAGGCTCAGAAAGTAAATAATTGCCAGGAAGCATCAGGAAAGGAGTCTGCCAGTGGATGCGGGAGAGGAGGAGGAAACTGGTGTTGCTGGGAAGAGTTTAATAGATGAGTTTTCAGTGGGTTCCCCAGCCTGCAGGGACACAGGGTGGCACTGTTGTCAGCCACATGGCTGGCTCCAAAGCATCACCCATTCTCAGCTGGTGGGAAGGAATTTTTGTAATTTCTGTCACTCTTCAGGTTAAAAAAAATGCTAACAAATTTGAATAGACCAGAAAACCAAATGGTGCTGGGTAAATGGCAGCACTTTTGTACTGACACTTCTGCCTGACAAGTGAATCACAAAATAGGAAAAGGGGAAAAAAACAAAAAACAAAAGCCTCCAAAAATCTAGAAAGCCAGAGAAATCCAAGTAACAAACAAAAAAATCCCACAAAAGCAAGAATGTGTGTGATGGAAATACAGATGCCCTTCTCAACTCCATTAATGGGAACTTAATTAGGTGTAAAATTTATGAAAGACATAGGAAATGTGATCTTTTATCCCATTAGGAGAAAACTGGGCTGCTGCAAGTCTGTGGGAGAGCTAGGTGAAATTCGTACATAAAAAGATATGTCTCCATCAGGAAACATATATTGAAAACATCTGGTGAAGTTCTTTGGCCAGTAATCTGTATGTCTTGAAAAATTATATGTAGAACCCTTTTGGTCCCCTTTGTACAAAACACATGGAATTAAATTTTATTTCATGTGGATGAAATAAACTAGGTTATCCAGCTTTCAGTCCCTCTGCTCACAAGTTCTGCTCATGCTTTGGAACTCAACATCCAGAATTTCAAAAGAAATTGAAGTAGCAGGATGACCAGGCTTCACTTGTCAAGACAAAGGAGATGAAGTTCCAGATGTTTTGGAAGTACTAATCTAATTCTGCTGCTGCTAGCCTAAGGTTTTTTTTTGTTTGTCTGTTGAGTTTTCTTGTTTGTTTTGTTTGGTTTTTTTTTCACACTGCTATAACCCAAACAATTTTACAGTGAAACTTTCAGATTTTCACCAAGGTAAGTTACAGCAGGATTGAATTAATATTACTTAACTCACTGCTCATGTATGCTGATACATACTCAGCATAGTAAGGGCCAGAGTTACAGCTGATTCGTTTGAAAGCATCCAGAGCAGAAGAGATGAAAAAATTAAGATAGGATTTGGTAGCTCAGTCTAATACTTCTGAAAAAAGCACATTAAAAGAAAATCTGGTAAGAGCAGACAAAACTTTGCTTGAAGTCTGTGGGTCAAATCCAACAAAGACCTGGATGACTGTGCAAGTTACACAGCAGCTGTGAGGGAGTGGAGAGAGATTTCTGAGTAATTTGCAGTAATCTGAATGCATGGATTTCTCACTGGAAGGACAAGTAGCAACAAGAACAGACAAAGACAGTGTCTGATCTCTGTGGCATCACCTCCCATGCACATGGGCTGGCTGTGGGGGGCTGCTGCTGCCCTTGGAGGGGGGCACATCATGGAGGGGCTGTGTGCTGGGGGCTGTAAGAAGGGCAGCAAGCAGGAGAACATGTTAGTGCTGAGTAACAGCAGTCTGTCGTTCTGTTTCAAGGCCTTTGTCCACTGCTCAAATTACTCATGTGGGTTACTCAGCAGCTTGTGGTCAGATCTGAAGACACTCAGGCTCTTCAAGTAAATGTACATGATTGAGTCCATCAGTATAATCCATTACCTTCCCCAGCCTAATCTTTTAAGTCTCTGGTAATTTTTTTTTCATTGGCAAAGTAACTCCAGCACCCACAGTTTTGCTCTAGGGGATATATATAAGGAAGGAAAATTGTTCCTGTGAACACAGAATTGCTTTGGTCCATAAAGTGGGGCATCCCAGGAAGGATTTATTATTTGTAATGGTCTTATAACCGACAGTGAGATAAAAGCAATGTGAGATTTGAAACAACAGGAGTGTTTTAAGGAGAGATCTGAGTGACAGGAGATAGTGAAAAGATCTTCCTACCCTTTGCTGGCATTTCAGTGTGTTCATTGAATAAAAAAAAAAAAAAGATTTACACTGCAGGAAAGGAAAGGAAAGGAAAGGAAAGGAAAGGAAAGGAAAGGAAAGGAAAGGAAAGGAAAGGAAAGGAAAGGAAAGGAAAGGAAAGGAAAGGAAAGGAAAGGAAAGGAAAGGCTTGGTCATAATCTAGTTAACTGCTGCCAAAATTAATGGCAAAGATCCTGTTCAACTTTATTAGGCAGAATCAACCTTCTTAGTGAGAGTATGCTATGGACCTGGGGTTTGCCTGCAATCCCACTTCCCAAGGTGTAAAGTGGGGCTGCTTAATGAAAATGCAGGTCATATCACCGGGAAAATGATGCAGGAGGGAGTTGCATCTCTTCTTAATTCCAATTCCTTATCTTTTACAAAGATCTTTCTTAATGGTACAGTTCTTTGCTACCTTGTCATACAAACTGCTAAAGGAGGGAGGGAGAGGAAGACAGTTTATTCTACAGAAGTAGGTCCACTGGAGAAGTATTTAGGTTTTATAAATAGGCCTATAAATAATACATTTCTATTTCTGCTGGTTTTATTGCTATTGATATGCAATATAGTCCTCTGGGCTTAAATCTGCAGATATTTTTTATTACTAGAGGTCGTTGCCATGTTGCATTGTACAAATAGCACACTGCATTCACCTCAGCAAATGTTTATTTTTGCATGCCTCAGTGCTTGCCTTGAAACAGCAGTGCATTGGGTGTTATCCATCTCTTCTACCTGTCCTTAGATTTTGCTAAGTGCATACTTTTATGGATCAGTTGAAAAGCCCCAATCACTCTGTAATTTAAGATTTTATGCCTGAATGCTGGATGTCGTCTTAATAAGTGTGGTGGTGTGTGTGTGAGTGTCAGGAGGTATAAAAGGAAATCATGCTTTGTTTCTGTGATGGATTTCTGTGACTGTTTCATGATACTGTCTGTACTTTGCTAATTGAATAAGGATTATTTTGGAATGAGGAAATCTGTGGCTGCTGAATAAGATTCAGTCAGTGCAATTAAACTGTTAAAGATGAAATTCACTTTTTCTCATTGTGCATAGAAAGAGCTGAGGTGGGTGGGTGGTCAGCTGCTGGGTTTTATTCTCTTCCAGCTTACAGCATGGCATACCACTAAGTCTGCAACAATTACCTTTCTGAGGCTTGGTTTAATTGTGTTGTTATATATGTCAAATGACCAAATGAGACCCAAGGCTGCTTGCCTGCTGCTGTGTAAGTACCCAGCAAAAACTTGCAGCCTCCCCTAAGATATTTATGTGCTGGTTTCTGAAATTTGCCATGTGCTGCCTAATATATGCACAAACAGCCATGCTGCAAAATCACTCTGAAGGTACAGAGCTTGGATGTTTGTGGGGCAGCAAAATCATGCTCTGTGTTCCCCAGGTGCTGAATCTGAGCCAGGTGGAAGTTGGGGTGCAAACCTGTGCATTGGGCATCCAAACCTATTGTGGCATCACAAAAGCAGAGAGCAAGGCTGTGGTTGAGTGCAGCTCTTCCAAATCTATTTAGTGCCCATGTCTGGAAGGTGATGGAAACCAAAGAGATGTGCCAGTGAGGGCCATGAAGCCCTGAGACTACACGACCACTTCCAAGAAGGGTCTAATGAAATGAAAAGTGCTTCCCTTCTCCCTTGTCATCACCTCTGGCACATCATCCTGCAGAGATCAACCCCTCGCTCATAGAAAGGTTTTCTCCTAAAATGTATTAACCTCACCTCTCTCTCGTGTCAGTACTCTAATTGAGACATAATGTATTTACCTCTGCTTTTGTCTCCCTCCCTCCTGCTCCCCTTTTATTGGTACTGTGCTGGATTAGCATCCATAGGCACGGTGCCCTTTCCTGCACATCACATGGGCAGGGTGCTGTCAGTGAGACCCATCATTTAACCACTGGTGTTCTGGATCATTAGCACAGTGTCACGGTTTCACCCTCCATCCTGGTGCTTTCCCTTAAGTAGATTTCCCTGCATAAGCCTCATTTTCAAAATGATGGCTTAAGTGCACATGTTAATTGTGAGATTTAATTATATGGTGGTGAAGTTGTGAAATTTTCCTCCTAATTAACAAGGGAAAACTTGGCACGGGAGAAAGGGTATAATGGGGAAATGCCTTTTGCATTTCATCGTTAACAATTCCTGCACATGGCTGTCGCAGTGGTGCATGTCCTGGGTCATTGGCTTCCCTGGGTGAGGATGGATCAGGTGCAGGTGAAGGCCAAGTTGTCCACAGACAGGTACCTGCAAGGAAAGCAGTGGTGTCAGAGCTGGAGCAGAGCTTTGGCACTACAAAAGACAAATATCACAGAGAGTTTCAGGGAGCTTCTTTTTGCAGGCATGTTGACCTGAAGCAAGCAGGTTGAGGACAAATCAATTTTACACTGAGGTTTCTTTCCAAATTGGCATCTAGAGATTCAGTTCATATTCATATCCAGGCTTCAGGAACTATATCCCAGCATTAGATAGGAATTAGAGACTCAGACAAAAAGATGCTCCTCCCATATGATGAGAATCTCTTTCTATTTCCACAGATCTGCCTGCTTCCTAATGTGATTTTCCAAGGTGGGACAACCTGTTTTCTCTCATCCTCTTTTTTTTTTTTTTTTTCCCTTTTCTCTTTTCTTTTTCCAGTTGCCAGTTGAAATATTTAGCCTTTCTGTTAACTCTCCTTTCTCTTTCCTTTTCCCAGGGCAGACTCTTGGAGAAGTTGTTCTGGCTGGGAGAATGAACAGAGCCAATGTCAGTCTCAGTGAATGGAAATGAAAGAATATGAGGTGGTTAATGCCTTCTTTTGGGTAAGGCTCTCTCACAAGCCCATCTTAATCAAGCTGAAGGGGTACAAAGGGTTCACATCAAGGGTACCCCTCCCCTCTGCCTATTGCTTGTTCTCCCTTCCTTTAACCTTTGTCACTGCATTATGTCATGGGTTTTTATTTACCTGAATTGCCTCTGGTGCTAAATGGCTGATGTCCTCAGGCTTTTGAAGCACTCAGCTCTTCCCAGCAGCCTTGGCTCCTTTTGCCCATGTCACTCCTCCCAGGGCTCCCATATCCCACTTGTCAGTAGAAGAGTCTTCTAGGGCCTGGCAATCACCTTTCAGCAAAGAGTGCCACTGGGAATTCCAGGGAGACCAGGTAGCAGGAGGGCTGTGGCAACAGCCTACAGCTCTTTGGCAGCAGCTCAGTGTGATGGAATTCGTCTTGTGTAATTTTGGAGACCCCATACAAGTAGAAATTGCCATGTTTCAGGATTTCCAGATAACTGGTTTGAACACAGCTGGAAAAACCTTTCTAAAGAATAAAAATACTTTACTTTTGTTTTGTGTTTATTTTAAATCAGAAATTGCATTGTAATGCATAATGCAACATCCCTTATAAAACTAGCATTTGAATCTTTGATTTTGACCTCATCTAAAAAATTTGGATTTTTTCCTCTGACCTTTTGATGAATTCAATGCACTCCCAGGGAAAGTCCTGAGAGTAGTGGTGCATTCTTTTCATTCATCATGCAGTCACCTTATCTGACATTAGAATTTCACGTGCTTTTTCTCTAAGACACACTGCGTGGATACATAATTCTGTACTCTCAGACTTCAGATAATGAATAATCATTTTCACGGATCAACCTAATTGGGTAGCTGAGAGCGTTGCCTACAAGAGAGTGAAAAAGTGTATGTATTCACAGCTAGACAACTGTTCATTAGGGGCCTGACCTTGGAGCCATTTTTCATATTGAGTGGTACTCACGTATAGGAGATACTCCTATTGTCTTCAGCACGCATATTACTACATAAAATATCATCTGCCAATGTTATGACTTCCTTAACATCCCAGTATTTTCTACCTACTATGACACCTGGTGTAAATTATGCAAGCAAATTCTTGACGAGAAGGCAGCGCTGGCAGCGGTGCTTGCATTTCATCGCATCCGCAGGAAAAATCCCTCCTGATGCAGCAAGCCCATTCCCACCCTAGAGCTGAGATAATCATACCTGGCCTTGAGTATTCTCCCAGTCTGTTGATTTAAAGTTTGTTTAATTTAAACCTCTTGAAGAAACCTGTCTGACCTTGTGCTGCAGAAGGAAATGGCCCCGACCACACTGCAGCTGCCGGGGCAGGTACCAGCAGCTGGGGGCCCGTTAACACATTAAAATGCACTAATGCAATTGCAAGCAGTTGTTTCACCAGTCCCTCAGGGATGAATGGATTTGAATTGCAGATTCTTGTTTTCTTCTCTGGGTCTCTCTGTGGTTTTTCTGTCCATTTTCCCTCCTCTTATCCAGGACATCTAAATCCCTCTCTGACCCAGCCTGGTCAGTGAGTGCTGTGTGTGGCCTGCACACTGGCCACATGCCACACAACCCTGTGTACATACAAACCTCTGGAAAGGGATGGCTGGGATCAAGTTGGTGCTTCCAGGACAGTTCATGCACCCATTTGTGCCCTTTCCTGTGGGAATTGATAGGGAATGGGCTGCATTATTGGGTCACCTCCCTCCTTGCTGTGTTGGTGGTTAGTCACTCTTCTGTTGCAGCAGAGAACAAACAAAAGCTGTTTATCATCAGACACCCATGTAACAGATCATCACATCATTTTTTTTATTTCCCAGTGAATCCTTTCAATGGTAGAAGGAGTGCTGGAGGCTCCTTTATCACAGAGAATACCAAGGTGAGAGGTCAGTCTAACATGGAAGAAGTAGTTGTGTTTCAGAGACAGATAATCCTTTGAAGGCTTGGGATATTCAGGTTTTCTCCTCATTTTGTCACAGACTGCCTGCAGGACCTAAAATAAATCACGATCTCCTGCCCTGTCTTAGTGCCATATGACATGCTTGAGACCTGTATGCCCTGACAGAATATTTCCTGCCCTGTCTCTGCTCTGTCTTGTCCTTTTCCATGGTTCAACCCAGCTGGAAATTAAGTACTTTGCAATTGCATGCTCACTCCCCTCCTCTCCAGTGGGATACAGAGAAGAATCTAAAAAGATAAAATGTGGGCTGAGATATATAAGAGATTTATTAATTGAAATAAAGTAAAATACAATCATCTCCATCATCAGTAGCACAGTAATGAAAAGGTGAGAGTAATAAAACCCAAAAGAAACAAGGGATGCACAATACAACTGCTCATCCCCTCCTGGCTGAAGCCCAGCTCTTCCCCGAACAGCATTTTCCCCCTTTCCAGCCAACTCCTCCCAGTTTACATACTGGACAGGATGTCCTATGGTATGGAATACCCCTTTGGCTGTTTCAGGTCAGCTGTCCCAGCTGTGCTCCCTCCCAGGTTTTTGTGCAGCTCCTCACTGACAGGGCATGAAACACTTAAGAGAGTCACTACTTAGCAGCAAATAAAACATCAGTGTCTTATCAACATTATTCTCATACTAATTCTAAAGCACAGCTACTACAAAGAAAACTGACCCTATCCCAGCCAAAACAAGGACACTTTTTAAAAGAAGCCTGTCCTACCTCCACTGCCACTCTGCACCCAACCCCACCCAGTGCTGGCACAGCCAGGCCCCTGCCTTGCCTTGCTCTGCAAGCACTGCTGTGCCACAGACAGCAATAACCAGGCAGCCCCTTATTTGTTTAATGCTTTGCTGTGTGACAGCTTTTCAATGTAGGTAAGCTCCGTGGAAGAAGTGGAGGCAATGAGCTTGTGTATTGGCTTAATATATCAGGCAAGAACATTGGTGAGTACAAGGCACCTTCTCTCCCCCGTGAGCGATTTGTGAGCGGTGAAGATGCTATCTGCTGCCAGCAAAGGGGGCCACGCTTTAATATGTGAGGCATGTGTTGCTGTCAGGTTTTGTCAAAGAAAGGATGGCTTATCTTATCTTGTGATCGGGCAGCTCTGAATAAAACCATGGCACAGAGCAGTGACATTGACACGGGGAGGTGAGCTCCAGAAGCAGCCTTTCCAGGGAGAGCGGGTACAAGGGTTTTGTGTCCTCTCCTTTCTCCAGTGAGGAGCTGCCCAAGGAAATATGTTAAAACTGTTTTTACTTCAGCTCTGTGGTTACGTACAGAATCTGGTGCACAGCCATTGAGTGTGTGTGTAGGTCCAGGGTGACCAGGCAGCAGGTAACAGGCTTTGTGGCCAAAGAGGGGTGACAATGGACCAGCTCCCAGGCCCCAGTGAAGCTCTCACTAGCCACTGGTGTCATTCGGGTTTCTGCTGTGTCTGATGAGAGCAAGACCAGAAACATATTCCCACAGTCCAGGAATTCTACTGGAAGGGCTTTCAAGCCCATCAATATCTATGTTATTGCTAGAAGCTTGGGCTTAAGCATTCCTTTCCTTGCTTTTGCCAAAATCAGTCCATGTACACCAGCTTTCTGAACTCTATTTCATGGGGAACCAGATGAAACTTTTGGGCCTGATGATTGCAGAAGATGATCTGACTAAACTGGAAGTGATCAGGAGATCAATAATGTATTGGTATACTGCTAAAATCCATCTGGTCTGGATGGGTCAGGCATCTATTCAGATATTCACTGAGGCATTGGAAATCTGCATTTTATTTGAGAACATCAGGCTGTCAGGTGCAGCTTATCCTGGCCAGGATCCTACTGCTGTCCCACTCTCTGGAGTCAAGCAGATCTTGAGTAATGTGATATTCTCAGTATCTTCTCTCTTGTAATTCTTATCACTTTTACAGGCTTTCTCCTCTCCAAAAGACAGGTTTGTCTGAACCTTATCCCAGGATAAGACCTCAATATCCTCCTTGGGGATGGAGGCTCAAGGGCAGCCCAGCACTCCTCCTTTCTCAGCCAGCTGCCCCTCTCTGCCGTGCAGCCTCTGCTGCACCCATCACTGGGGCTGAGCTCTCAGCAGCTTTCAGATGCTCCTTTCTCATGCTGAGAGTGAGACAGAAAGTGATTGCGAGAATTATCTCAGCCCCATTCATCTGAGAAGGGCTCTCTGTCAGAGTTGTGATTTTCCTGATTCCTTTTCCATAGGGCTGGCAGTGATACAAAAGAGAAAAACCACAGACAAGCTCTGAGTCTAAAAAGAGCTGTTGCTGTACAGCAGCCCTGTGATGACTTACTGCCAACAGACATGTGAGTTTACCATAGAACTACTTTAGGTCATAAGTGCAAAAACATATCTCGTTAATATTTAAAGATGCTTAGCACAAAAGCATGCATAATTAAACAGCACATCAGAGCTGATAATTCCAAATAATCTGTCTTCTGAAAAGGGATTTTTGTAATTTGTTAACTGGTTTGAAATCCACAGCTTAGCAGCAGGAGTATGTTTGCATTACAAAATGAATAATTTTAAATGTTGGGTTGTGTCCATTCTCTCTGAGAAGAAAAAGAGACATAGCATGAGAGAGGATTTTTAAACAGGCATATAAGTGTGGATTCAGCATTGCCCAAAGCTCTCTGTCTGCCTGAGATATATGTCTCATTTTTTAAAAGCAAAACTGTATTCCTACCAGGTGTTGCATTGCTTTCTTTCCCAGGATATTTTCATAGTCCACAAGGAGCTCATTGATATTAACCATGTCTTTCTCCAGATAACTCAATGGTGAAGTAATGCCTATAATAAGAATGATCTATTAGTTAGTGAAAAAAGTGATATACAAGAAAAATATGAAAATATTAATGGTGTCAGGCACAAAATACAATATGCTGTGAGCTTTTCATTACATCCAAAAGACTATCTGAGCATATTTTCTGCCTGGATGCTAAAAATCTATGAGAAAAGAAAATGTGCTTATGATCCTTTGCAAATCATGCTTTTCAAAAGGGCCAAAATACAAATTGACCTGTGATCACAGCTATACTTTAATGTAAGATCAAAAAATGTCAAGTGTTAAGGGCACATGCAGATCATTGATCACACAGGAGGTTTATTTACAAGGCAGATCTAAAACCCCCCCCCTTATTTTATATGTTTCACTGAAGTTATTTCTGTGGGTTACTGAAGCTGTCAGAGTCTTGTTTACATGTGACAGTGCTGGGACAGCAAATCCCAGAAGGCACAGCTCTGCTGTGGTGAGGCTGCATTAGCTGTTATTAACTCAGGACCTGGAGCTTTGGCTTAACTCCCTGCCACAGATGTTTTTTTCTCTTTAGGCTGGTTGGGGGAGGTCAGGGAGGCTTATTGGGAACTGTAACATGTGTGTCCTACTCAGTGCTGTAGTTTGTGTACCCATCCAGCACCTCAATGTCATTAGGAGTTGAAATAAAGACTAAACTGGACGTGCTGGGTTCTGCTGTGAAGTGGCCAACACCAGTTGGAGAGAGAGAGGAAGGAGACAGTAGGAGTTTGCTCTCATAATTGGAGAATGCAGTCCAGAGAGGTGTATTCATAGGATCTGTCCTGGAAGTGGTGGCATCCAGAGTGGATTTGCAATCAATGCAGGTATCTAAATGCATTTGACCACAAGTGAGTGTCTGGCAGGGCTGCTGTACTCAGATTTAGGCAGTCAGGGAAGAGAGATGAGCAGCCACATCACAGCTATCTGTGAGGGCTGACTGGTATCACACCTGACTCTTCTCTGGCTGTGTTGGGAGCCCTCAGTATAAAGGTAATCCTAACAGGTCATCATTTCCTTGAACTTAAATGTTCCAGTTATCTGACTGAATATAGCCCAGAGAGACATTAAGGCTAACTCATGAAACAGAGTTAGTTAAATAACTAGTACTTGCAGGTATAATTAAAAATAAAAAAAAAAAAGAAAAAAGAGATTAATTTGGCTGACTTGGCTCCTTTGGAACCAGAAGAGGAGTAGATCAAGGCAGCTGGTGCTGAGACCCCTGTAATTGTGCTGTATTTGTGCCAGGCCTTTATTTTGTATTGGATTTTGTCTGGTTCCCAGTGGCTCAATGTCCTCAACAGACTTGGGATTCAAGGCTCCCCAAAGGACTATGTACAGATGCAAGCCAAGATGTCCCCATTATGGAGCACATCAGTAGCACACGTGGAAGGCAGCTTTCCTCCAGAAAGGATCCAATATGAATGAATCAAAACTGCTCTGTGATCAGCCTGGAGTCCACAGGGCCAAACAGGGAATTCCCTTCAAAACAGCACCATTGCTTGCAGCTCATCACAGATGCAGACACAGACTGGTGCCTCACCTTCAGCATCTGGGCACAGGGCTCTGTGCATGGATGGTGATGAAGCCCATGTGACTCAACGTGTAACTTTTGACTCTACCACAAAACTGCAGTGGTCCCAAATGTACACCATCCAAGTTTAACTTATGGAGAATATGCATTTTATAGATTGGCTGTGAGGAAGAGACAAGGCTTTCCCATCCAGCCACTGTAATTTATTTTCCCCCTAATTCCCTCTCTCTTGTTGGATGCTCTGGGAAGCCAATGACTAGTTTGACTGCTAATAATAAGGCCCTTCAGACTGGCCACAGAGGGGTAATCAGAGGCTGCATAATGTGGCGTGTACCTGTTCTCCCTTAGAGCTGCTGCTGCTATTTTTCCATTAGCACAGAGTGTTGATGAAGGAGGAGGATCCAGGGAACTGCAGCCTGTCAGCCTGACCACGGTGCCTGGTGAGGTCATGGAGCAGATTATCTTGAGTGCAATCACATGGCACTTACTGATGCCTAGAGAGGCTACCTGGAACAGAGGCTAGGCAGTGTTAAAGGACTAAAGTAGGTATTTATTAGAAAGGCCTTCAAAGGATACGCCTTGGGCAGTACAAGAGCCCGGCTGTGGCTACACCCAAGATGTAGACCCAAGATGGAGGCAAGAGGGATGCAAGATGGACAAATGGTCACGAGTTTTCACACTTTTAGAAGTTTTGGTCCATTGACATATTGGGGTTAATTGTCTAATTACAGCTTCAGTTTATGAAGTCTCATCCTCCCAGATTGCTCTCCTCAATTTGCCGTTTATACTTTTTTGGGTCTGAAGCTGCAACGGTGTCCTTGGTTCTTGGGCTGGAAAAGGATTGTTTTGCCTAACTAAGCTGTGAAGAGAACTTACTAACACATTCTATGAAGTTCAGAGTTACATCCTAATGCAGTAGAAGATCTGGAAAATATGAAAGCTAAAACTTAAGGCATCACTACAGCACAACTGTGGGTGAGGGTCCATGGTGACGCAGAGTCCCCAGGCAGGTGCAAAGGAGAGCCACTTTATTGCAAAAACCAGGCCTTTTTAAGCAGTTAGGCCTTCATCAGTTACACAGTTTTAAATCATAACAAACATAACTCAACCAACCACCATACACCACGATGTGAACATGTAATGGTGATATAACTTGTTTTTCTACCTCTAATTCAGCTGAATCACTTCCCCATAGTCCTTTTCTACTTTTCTAGAGCCAAAGTAACAGGCCTGAGCCATGATTTTACAAGGCCTTCCTTTCGTAAGGTTTTACCTACATGCAGACAGCCTACAACAGACAGCCACGGGATCAGGCCCAGACAGCAAGGGTTTAGGACAGGCAGATGTTGCCTGTCCAACCACTTTTCCACAGCATTCTCCTGGAGAAGCTGCAGCCCACGCCTTGGACAGGCTCACCCTCAGCTGGATTCAGAACTGACTGGGTGGTCAGGCCCAGAGTGGTGGTGAACAGTGCTGCCTCCACTTTGTGCCTGATCACGAGTGGTGTCTCCCAGGATCAGTGTCCCAGTCCTGTTTAACATCTCTTTTGATGACCTGGATGAGGAGATTGAGTCACCAGTAGCAAATTCACAGAGTACGCCAAGCTGGGCAGGAGTGTCAATCTGCTGGGGGGTAGGAGGGCTCTGCAGAGGGATCTGGACAGATCATACATACTGCATGTCTTCTAACCTGGATGGTGCTTTCAGTCCCCTGTCAAAATTTACTTCCCATGGTGCAGTAAGCTTCAGCTCTAAGATTGCAAAAAATCTCACTCTGGGCTGCTATGAACCTATCCTCCTCACTGAAATGTGATGCATGATTTAGTTAACAAAGCACCAAGAAAGAATACTACAGGTTGGAATGAGTTTTATTCCAGAGTTTACCTATCTAAAATTATTAATGCATGCTTCATAACTTCAAAGATTTCCCATCTCTTCAGAAGGAGGGGGTTTCTTCAAAGCTTTCAGACAGATAGTCTCTCTTTCGAGTTGATGAAGGCATGGTCCCAGTGGAGATTTTACATTGCCAGTATGTACCCCTTCAAAGATTTCACTGTTGGCATGCTGTATTTGAAGATTTCATGCCCTTTGTTACCCATTCATTTCATTAAAAAAAAAAAAAAAACAAAAAAAAGCATATCTTTGGGGTCTCCTTCAAAGAAATTTCACATCACACCCCTGAACCCTGGAGAAGAACAGCACACACCACATTTTGGGGTTTGCTGTAGCGTAATTAGCATCTCTAAGGAAAAGAGCTGCCCTTTACTAGGAGATTTGTTTTTCTTACTGGGAATTGTCTTTGATGTGCTTTGATTCAATTGCCAGATCATCCTTTCAGATTAAACGCTGAACAATGATTCCTCAGCAAGTTCATCATTCAGCTGGAATGTTTTTGGATCAAGGAGACACCCACCTATAAGTCTAGAAGGACTTAAAAGTGTTTGCAAGAATATCAGAGAAAAATCTTCTAGGATTTTCAGAAGCAAAAAGAAATGCCCATCAGATGGAGATGCTTGGACTGCAGGAACAGTGGCTAAGTTGCTGCCTAGCTGTTTGTGGAAAAAGATGTACAATAATATATTAACTTCTGGAGAGCATATTTTAAAAGTTTGCAAAGACTGCAAAAATTTATAGCTGCTTCACTTCCACTACTAAGTCCTATCAATACAGTTTAAAGTATACCTGAGAAAGATATAATTCTTCTAATGGTTTAATCCATTTACGAAAACTGCTTTTACTCCTATTTTCCCCTGTGGAATGAATTGTTAATTAATGTGAGTCAGAAACATATGAAAAAGAAGTCCCAGCCTCTATAGGCTGGTGAGAAAAAGAGGTAATTTTTGAAAATGTACATAATCTATGGAAACAGGTAGAGTTGAGACTCTGGAGCATAATCAGAGGTGCTACATCTCAAAACCCAGTAGTGTTCTGTTGTTATGAATGCCTTTTCTTTCTAATTGTCCTTTGTGTTGCCCAGTGAATGCATCCATCAGCTCTTCATGGCCCAGTAATTCATGAAATTCTCTTTCCATTAAAAATAAATACTGCATTTTATATCCTCGAGATGGACCCTATATTTGATTGTCTTTTCCATGGCTGTGTATATTGAAAACTATAAAATTATAATACAACTATTAATCCCCTGTATCTGCTTGTACCTAATTTTTATTAAAAATGTATTTTGCTCCAGCTGGCTCATAAATTACAATGTGGTAAAAAGGCTCCAGTTGGATTACTTCTGAAGGAGAACATATTGAAATAAAGAAAGACTTACTGATTAATATTTTGACTTTATATACAGTGTTACTAAGGTAGTGGCTTGATTACCATAGAAAAGAATTTGTGGTTAAATATATTGCAGATCTGGTGAATGTAACAACGTGAAGCTTGAGGAAAGTGGCATTTACCAAAGAAAACACATTATCATCACTGATCAAATCTTTCAAGTCATCTTCTCCTTTTATGAATGACATAAAAAAACGTACTTTGTTTCAGCAGTAAATTAATGCATTTATAGGAATGTGGCAGAACCTGGAATCACATACCATCTGTTCTCTGTCTCTCAACTGCTACCACTGATTGGTTTTGATAGCCTCTCTAAAAAAGGCCTAGAAATAGCTGAAATAGCTTTCTCTTTAGTTTTAATACCATGAGAAGCAAAATTGCTTAATTATGTCTCATTTGGGAAGTAATGGAAAAGGAGAAATGAGAATATTTGGCTTAGAAGCAGCTAGGGGCCTCCTTTCCCATTTTGTAGGCTTAAGAGTCAGCACAATTTTGGGGGTAAAATTTGCAGATTAAAAAAGACACCATGGAGCTCAGCGAGTGAACTGAGAAATTTCAGCTGAGAGCTTAATTATTCCAGTTCTCACTTGCTAATTAAGACCAAAAACACAAGTTTAACACACAGAGTGCACCCAGTCCTTAAACTAGAGGTGAGACTGCTCATAGGGGAAGGAGGTCACTTGAAAAATGAGCTGCTTTCTATAGGCAAATGGGGACACAGGCACTTGGACTATTTGGGCTTGGACACAGCCCCTATGAGGCTTGGTAGTTCAATTTTACATCCTGAAAGAATTTGATTTCAAACTTTTATTTTACAAAAAGCCCACCCCCCCAAATTGGTTTCCAAACATGCTCTATTTTTTTTTTTTTGTCTGTCTCACATCTTCTCCCAATCTTTCTCACACATGCACACCAGGCTATGCTCCACTTTCATCAATAAGACAACAGAGAAGGTGAATTTTTTCTTACATTGTGAGTTAAATGAGAATAAACCCCCATTATTGTCTGTACTTTATCCCAGAAGTTTTGCCAATAATAATGTTGGCTTTATTAGCTGTGTAGGATTGAACGTGCTGTCACAGTGTCAGACCACATACCAAGATGCAGGACTGCAGATGTTTTGAATTTTCTAGTTATTTGTCTTGTTCTTTTTGGTCAGCCAAAGACTCATGAGAACACCACCAAGCAATGAAAAAAAAAGTGGAGTATTGGAAACAGCAATGGCAGCTGCATAACCTAGAAAGAAAAGATTATTTAATGTCTGCCTTCCACAATGTTTTGGGCCAGTCAAACCAGGAGATTTACATATGCTCTCTACAGATGTCAGTGTAAGAACATAAGCATTATCTTTGATCTACCATAATGCTGACAGACAAGATATAGACGTGATAACACTACTTTAGAGAGTAAAGTGGTATGCTTTTTGATCACAGGTATTTACAGCCAGATGTAAAGCCCAATTCATTCCCTTCTTTATCTGAGAGCAAAGAAGTAGCACACAGAGTTTAATACAGCGTGAATACTGAGTAGTGAAACAAATAAAAATAACCAGAAGTATTTTGATGCCTTGCAGAATTCCTGACCTTTCTGCCCCTTGGATAGGCAGGCTCCCAAGGCTGACCTGTAAGTGTGGCACCTGGGTGAAACACCCAGCACAGAATATGGCCTCGCATCGTATCCGAGCTGGAAAAAGTAATTTATTTGCATTTGTATCTTCCGTTTTTGTTCTCATTATGATGTATTTTTACAGGCAAATCCTCTGCAGTTTCTGTCCTTGGTTGCTAAGAGTGTCTGAACAGTAACTGAGTATGGCTTCTTTGCTCACGTCTTTGCTCACGTCTCCATTTTCCATAGTCCCAGGACCAGCTCTTGCTGGTCCTGGGACTACGGAAAATGGAGAGCAAACAGACATGCATCAATTAATATGAGAGCCTGCCACAGCAGCAAATCCAGCTGAGTGAGGCTATTATAGGAAGACATTAAGAAAACAATTCCAATGATTGGAACATTTAGTTTTTGATTCCTTTCGGAATTTTCACTACAATGCCTCCCTCCTGCCTATACTTTGTTTTTTTTTCTCTGTCCAAAAGTGAAACACAAGACATTGAGACCTCAACTCCTGTGAGAAAAGAGAGTTATGAGTACAGGCTAAAAGTTCTTTTATTCCTAAGGAACAGAGTGGGAAAGATATCCCATACTAAGAGGTTACATCTTGGGGTTTAAATCCTCTTGGAGTTTAAAATTCACTTGAGGTTTAGATTTTAATTTTTATATTTAATTTTCTTGAAATTGAGAATTTGCTCCAATGAATAAAAAGGACACTAGTTTCAGCTAAATATGTATTACTTGGGATTTTTCGAATGCCTACTGAGAAAACTATTTCATCAAAATTGTGGGAAAGATA
Organism: Promerops cafer; assembly: GCA_013398275.1. Taxonomy (NCBI): domain Eukaryota; kingdom Metazoa; phylum Chordata; class Aves; order Passeriformes; family Nectariniidae; genus Promerops; species Promerops cafer. The sequence continues at coordinate 961,853 of VZSE01010762.1, read as the reverse complement.
ATAATACATTCAGCTGAGGAAATTCCCATCAAAGACTTCTGGGGGTGCCCATGTTAATTATTTATATTATTTATTTTATATTATTTATTACTTCAGTGCTTTCTAGTGTTCTCTCATCTTTATAAGCCAGCAAAGGCATGGCACAGATACAGGGCTTGGGATTCTTACACCTCTTTACCAGTTTATACTTCCTGGACACCGCCACATTTTCTGTGTTAATTCCCACATGCTGTACAGCAACACTAGGCCACTGCCATGGGGGGCTGAACTCTATTAAAGAAGTACCAAGAGAAGTTTCTTCAGCATAATCCACTTTACTCACTCAGCAGCAACGTCCTGTAGGCAGGTCTGGTGCCTACCATTTACTTGTTCTGGGATTTGAGGTAATTTGATGTATCTAACTGAATAATCAGCGTGGTCCTGACTTGTGGGGACACTCTTTTTTCTTCTCCCTGAAAGAGCTGCTCCTACAGCAGCCAGAAATCAAGGTGAGAAGTTCCCTGTATTGGACGCTTTTCAACATATCCAAGCTTGCAAACGTGTAACGAAATATGGCACCTGTGGAATTTGTAGCAGTATTAAAAAGGGTGAAATATTAAACAGGGGAAAGAAATCAGTAGCTCAGTGCATTCATTATTGCTTTGCTGAAAAGTGTCCTAAGGATTTCAAGCACAGAATTCCAGATCTGTATGGATGAACAATCCCTGAAGATAGAGGTTGAATGATTCCTAAATGTACACTGGTGCCCCTGTAGTCTTGCAGTCAGCTCTTTCCTTGATTCACAAACCATGCACTGTTGGGACGGGCCGGGCTCACCCTGAAGGAGCCCTTTGCTGTGCCATCTGTAGTTAATGGGTCTCTGGGAGATTTTGGGACTGTACTTTTTAACTCATGTTATTGTGCTTTGAAGGTGCATAAGGGCTCAGCACACTCAGATGCACCTCAGAGATCCTCAAAGCACCTTGGGCTCTGTCCTACACTCATCGATTGATGGAGCCATTAAGGCCTGAATGGACAGGCTGTAATGATTCCATTCGGACCGATCCAATTTCAATGACACTGTCTCATACAATTCCATTAACATTGGAGCTGTTACAACCGCAGTGACAGATTATTATTTCTTTTAAAAAGGGAAAAGGAAATTAACAGAATATATTGAATTGTGCTGAATTGAGACAATAAATAATGGAATGCACCAGACACTAACCTCTCCCTTTTGTAATTCCAGAACGAAAAATAGACATATTTACCACAAAGTTGATGACATATGTAGCACTTACGTTAAAATATGTGGCAAATCCTTATAACATATGGGTAGAATTATAAAACTGGCTAGGTTTCATATTGACTGCAATTTAACTTCAGGTGTAGAATTAGACAGAAAGTATCTGTCTATGTCTATCTAGCAATGCTCATTGCTGTATAGTCACTGAGCAAAACACACTGCTAAGTCCTCTATAATGGAAGAAACAAATTTAAATAGCTAAGTTTTTCAGAAGACATACACAACCAGTAGCAAAATGAAATGAGACCCCAACATGAATATTTGTGTGGACAGAGGAAGGGCTGCTTGAGGGCATAACCTGAGCAGCTCTATTCCCCAAATGAAACATACCATACTGGAAGATCTTATGGGAAAATATTTTTCTGTCCAAAAAGATTTGTTTTGACCAAGTTTTTTATTATAAATGAGAGTCTCTGACAGATCCACACCCATGACTCATCTGATCCTGATGGGAATCCTTAATAGCTCCATTGCTATTAAGCAGTACAGTCTGTGCTTATTTGTGCAATTTCTATTGTCTGAAGAGTTTCTTGCTAAAACCAGCACAGTGGTCCTTGAACTGCCTTGCTGGGTTCAGCTTCAGAATGAATGCAGTGAACTTGGATGGTTCTCTTTGGAGTAGTTATTTCCATTTGCTATCCAGAACCTCAAGATACATTTCTTGAATGCACAAGCACACATTCATGCAATGATACCAAGAGGGACTTTGACTTCCATCTTCATAATGGTTAATCCTGGTTTTCTAGGCCTTTGACTACTTCCTGTGCATTTGGGGTGTGGCAGTTTGCTATCTGTTGCATTCAGAGATGGTGAGTTTTTTTTCTTCAAGTTCCTCATTTCCAGTGTCCAGCGCTCTGGAAATCAGTGGCTCTGTTGCAATTCCTTTGCAGTAAAAAATCAGACTAAGGAAGAACAAGGACATTCCTACAACATTCAGGTGAGTTCAAGACCTCTTATAGAAATCTCTTTTTCTTCAGTGGAGATAACTGCTTACTTCAGGGTCAGAGAGCAGATAATCAGATGGGGCTTTTGGCAATGCCTGACAGCACCAGGTATGATGGAAATGTGATGTTTCCAGCTGCTGATAGAACTCCTCAGCTTTTTCAAGCCTTTCTTGTTAACAGATTTGCTGATTGAATGACTGTCCCCAAAGTAAGTTCTAGGGACCTAAAGACTTTGACTCAATATTTTCTGCAGATATTTTCTTTATGCTGGTGGATGGATGCTCAGGGAAGTTTTCTCTGCAAATATCTCACTCTCAAGTCCAACATTTCTGTATCTGAAGTCAGAGTCCATCCAGCTTCTCACAATGCCAGAACATTTGCACACTGGAAGTGCATCTGTATGAAATGTAATTAGGCTCATAATGGGAAGTGAGTTTCAGCTTTAATTAGAATGAGGGAACTTTTCTTTCTAATCTTTCAAGAGTGCTCTGGGCAGGTTTGCCTATCTGTACTTGTATCTGTTTCCCTTTGTTTGCTTTAAATGTGCACAGAGTCTGCACACAATTGTGGGTACCAGAGGGGACATTTGTGTGATACAGTGAGAGAGCAGCAGATGTTCCCTGCTCCCAGGTCTGGCATCCCCTATGCCATCATGAAGTCCCTGCTGTGCAGGAGAGAGCAGTGGGGCAGGATGGGACAAGGGAAGAGCACAATGGGAGAAGTGATGGCAATTTTGGTGGAATTCAAGTGCTGTCAACTATGAGGTGTTAACACAAAGCTAAAGCAACAGCCTGATATTTTGCAAGCGCAAAGTTTGGTCCTGAAGGGGAAAAAACCAGTAATGTAGAGTTACCATTCTGTATTCAACCTGCTCCTATCTGCATTTTGTCTTTACTCTTTCTACAGATTCATCTCTTCAGCTGTGGAAATAATTAAAATTACTGGAATGCTTGCAGATGGCTGCTTTCATCATACTATCTGTAGCTTGTAGTCGAGTCTTACCACAGAGACAGCAGTGGCGTTAGTGTTGGTTGTAGATCTGCAAAACCTTTCTTTGTAACATTCACCTTTGATACTCTTAAGCTGCCTTTGTAGAGCCTTTGCTGTTGTTGTATCGTCTCAGAAGTGGTTCATTGCACACTAAGACCATTCTTTTGGCTTCCTCAGGTACTACAAGTAGCAATGGGAGTTTCCCCATCCCTTAATTCACACAGCGGAGGAGTGTTGTTTTACTGTAAATTGTCTTTTTCATAGGCTAGATAATTTTGTAATGTTATCAGGATACAGGAAAAATCACTAAGAAAAGCTCCAGCATTAGAAATTAAAAATCCCAAGCATGAGGAGAGATGACACACTGAGTTCTGATCTGCAGGGATCTTCACAAATTCACCTTGCCTTGAGGGAAAAAGAGGGATTCACTATTTTCACTTTCCCTTGTAATCTGACCCCATTTCGCTCCTGCCAGGATGAGCTTCCAACTGCTCACCAGGGCTTGTGTTTTGGTCTAAGCACTAAGCTTGTGTTTATTAATAAACACTCATAAATCATTCTAATTATGAAACAATTTCATACAAGTACCAGAATTTTTCATAAGATTTAGACACAATGAGCATTTTAATTTCAAAAGGAGGATCTTTGTATCATATCCTATTAGCTTTACAGAGTTTGGGGTACATGTGTGTTTTTATGTATTTGTAAAGTTGACTTAGTAGTTGATTTTGTAATAAAACACAGAGGAGGGGGGGGAAATAATCAGGCTCCATCAGTGTAACTGATAAATTTAAATATTTCTACTTATAAAGAAATTGGCACATTCATTTATACATATTGTTAATTATCTTCACTGTGGTGATCTAAATATTCCTCACAGCTAAATGACTGCAGCATCGTGGATTATCCTGAATTTAAAGGGGGAAAAAAAATAGAAATGGAAAAAGACATGCACAAAACATAATGAGATTCTCATGGGTTTAAAAATGTTTCTGCATATTCTATGCTTCTATAAAGCCATTTAAATGAAAGAACCATTGGGGGGAAAAAAGAAAAGAAAAATTCCTTGCCTTAAAGATGCACAGAGACATTAAAACTTATTCCCCATGGAAATTGTGCCTCTAAATGACAATTCACTTTTATGAACAGTTTTATTACAATATAGATTTCCTGCAGCTAATTTCATCAGTTGTCCCATTCTGCTGCTACTTTCCACTGCCTCTCTAACTTCTTGTTATCTAAGTACAGGTACATTAATTGCTATATGATGTAAGAGAGTGGGCTGCATGCCAGAGCCATAAGCAGGGAAGCATTTTGCCTGGCAGGTCTCCCTGACGATGCCTGCACCCAGCTGACTGTGTAGCAGTATTTAAGCAATATTTCCATGTGATGGATTAAATGTCATTGATGGATGTGGGTAATGGAATCTCTGGAGTGTCATTTTAACAAGATGTATATGTTGTTGGACGTATTTCACAAGTCTCTGTAATAATGCATTAGTCTTACTGAGAAGGAATAGGTGATTAGTAGCACTAATTAGAAAGTTCTTGGAGACAGACTTTGGTTGATGAAGTACGATTTGAGCTTTCAGTCATTAACAATACTGCAATGAGTTCAAGGTAGAATCAATCTAGGTGGGTGATTGCACAGATGATGTTAAAAATTATACATTCCTTATTAATATATTGATTTGCATTCTAAATTAAGTGATGGCATTTAATAAAGAAGAAAAAGAAGAAAGGAATTATTTTTTTCTATTTTATTTGCTACGTGAGTGATGTGTAGTTCAGATTCCAAGTGAGGAGTTTAATCTTCTGTTATCTGCAGCAAGACGTGCATTTATGGTAAAAGAAAAAGAGGAATACAACAGAGGGAATTACCTAGTGCCTAGGAAAGCTCATTATCTTGGATCTGGGTGGGCTGGGAAGCCTTTTCACAAACATTGCCAGTCATTTCTTTTCTTTCTGTGTGGCAAAAGTGAAGAAGAAATCAATTTCTCATTCTGCGATTTCCATTTCCAATTATAAAGCTGAGGGAATCTTGGAAATGGATGAGAAATGGATAATATTTATGGTTCCTTTCAAAATGTTCACCCATCTGGACAAGTCCTTGCTGGGAAATAACCCTGAACCCAGCCATCACGAGACCACATGCTGTCTTTGCAGAATTGGGCTGGAGGCAGTAGCTTGCTATCTCTGTTTCCAATCCCGTGTGTTAGTGTTGAGTGGCTCAACAACCATTTCATTCCATTAAACCACTCAGCCAGTAGCTGGAGCCCCTGGATGGAAGGAAGGGAGATCTGGATCTGTGGAACCATCCAGAAGCAAAAGCACTTTGTCTCATTTCAGTCCTTACCCAAACTTGCCATGGGAAAGCCCTTAAACCTTTGGTATTCCAGGGTATCCCTTTGTGAAGTTTCTGAGTTATTAACTCCATCACAAAGAGGACAACCCTGAGACTCAGACACCCAGAATGCAAACCAGAGCAGGGCACAGCAGGGAAGGTGTGGGGGATGTATGTCCACTTTGCAAATGGGCAGGAAGGGTTACAGGCCAGGCCCGAGCAATTTCCCTGCCTGGAGAAGATGCCTGTGTTCCATGAGAGCGCAGTCTGTGTGCGCCTATGAGCTGGGCAAAGAAAATGAAACCACAAAAGTGTAATACAGCTGTCAGCAGCACCAGAACTTCAGGCAGGAGTTAATTCCTGTATGCTCTGAGTGCAGAGCTGTGATTGCCATCAGCAGGGAGGAGTGTGCACCCCATGGGATAGGCTCTTGCTGAGAAGCATCTCTGTTGCACCTCAGAAATCCTTTGAGAATTGCAGCTGCATCGTTTTCAGCCACCTAAGTCCAAAGTGCACAAGAAGTCAGAGGCTTCCCATTGCCTGAAGAAAGTGAGTAGGCTTAGAGGAAGTAGAACTCCTGCTGACAGTGATGCATGGTGCTGAGAAAAGCTGTCTCCAGTACTGTGTCACCTCACCTCAAGCCTTTGGCATCTGGGAGCTGGTCTGTGACTTTGTATCTGCAATGATGCCACACAAGCTCCCCAACTGCCTCAGTAAAGTGCATTTAGGGAGACATCAATGCACTGCATATAGCCTATGCTCTCCTTGCTTACTAAAACACAGTTAGACTCACAGATACAGTGTCAAAAGCATTTTAAATTGTGATATGGTTATGCTTTTGCAGTATTATCCTGCATATGCAGCTTGGGACTAATGCTTAAGAAAGGATTCTTCTGTCTGCCACTCCTTTTGGAGGTTCAGATCCCTTTTCTCCTTTGTCTTACTGGACTTAGTTGTATCAAATGATTATTAAAATTGTATCAAACTATTATTTAAATTATTCTGCAAGGTCTGGATAGAAGTAGTTCATGCACATGCAAAGTGAAGACTGCTCATTTGTGACCTCCATGCCCCTAAATGTGCAGTAACTCCATGTTCAAGTAATTTCCCAGCAGGCTAGTGTAATTTAACTTCAGACATCATGAGGCTGCAGGTAAAGAGGCCTTCAGGTGTGCTGCCTTCCTCTGGCAGCAAATTTGGGAACTGATGCAGCCTCAGATCTCAGCCAGAAGCCAGGTTGGGATGTGGCTGGGAGACACCACATGTGGGATTTCATAAGATCACCCACAGTCTCACACTCCAGGCAGAGCAGGATATGCTGGAAAGGCTGCTTCTCTATGTCAGCAGCAGAAGTTGGTACACCAAAACACAAAGGTTGTGGGACTGATGCCTGCCTCCCCCTGTAGTCTATCTCTGTGTCATGCACACATCTATCACATGCATTAGACTCACATTCTGTCCTTAAAATCATGTCTGGAGAGAGGGATAAACAGATGACCTTCTGCTCCCGGGGGAAAACTGTGTTTTGGGGTAGGTTCTCCCTTAAGCTTGCCTGTGTTGAAGGAGGCTTCACAGCAGAGCATGTATCACCTGCTAAGGTAATAAGAACTCTCAGTGGCACAGGACATCTGGGTTTATGGGCAGCAAAGTGGTGAGCTGGGAAAACAGGTGTCCAGAACTGAAGCTGAGCCTTTAAAGAATTACATTTTTAGCAGATGTGGAGGACTGAGTTCTGCTGGTTGATAATTAGCAGAATGGGCATGAGAAACCTGCCCCATCCATGAGTGCCTTTTGAAGATTCTGCATTTGTGATGAGTTATTCAGATAATTTTGAGACAAGACTCTCTTTTCACTGGTTTAAAAAAACAAAAAGAAGCAGATGGTTTCTGTTACAAAAACGCACACCAAAAAACATCTGTTCAGGGAATTTTTGGAGCCTGTCCCTTGAGTGCAGACCTGGCATGCTTTGGTTTTGATGTCTGAAGTTTATGGCATGGCAAGGCACAGAGGTTTAACAACTCACCCTGTGTGTTAGGGAGAAATTATAGAGTGCACCCTGCAAGGAAGAAACAGGGTCACTAAGTGTTAGCAAATCCTCCAAGAAAGCTGAGTCAGAACTGAAAGCCTCTCTTTAATCCAAAGGTTTCTCCAAATCTTGTCTTGTCCTGAAGATTAGACAGAAATAAAAAGTCTCTGAGGAATTTATCTTATTTTAACGAGAATTCTGCTAAATTTTGGATGCCAGCTCACACTTAAAAATTAGGAAGCTAATTTCAAGTATCTTTTTAGATATTTTTGTGAGAAATAGAGCTGTTTACAGGAACACATGTGCATGAGAGGCCTTGTTAAAGGAAGAAAAATATCCTTTCTGAACGCTTTCAAGGATTAAAAAGGAAGGACACCAGTGTGTAGGAAAGTAACAGCAGCTACAAAAAACTTTTATGTTTGAACATAAAGAAGTTATGAGCTTGTTTAAGCATAATGGGTGGCGGTCAGAAGATAAACCATGAAAACCTTGGGTAGAGGGAATTTCACAGTAAGTTTGTTTGTCTCATTGTGTTTATTCTTCTAGTATTCTGTGCAGGAAGGTCAGAAGGGCTTTTGGGAGACTTAGGACAGGTTTCTCTCTCTGCTAATTGCTGCTATTTAGCCTTTGAACAGAACTTGATTTTACACAGAGATCCACACTGCATTTTTGCACAGAAGTTAGGATACCGTTATTAATGAATATATGTACTCCATTAAAACAATACCTTTGCAAAATACCTTGCAAAAAACAGAAAAGATACTTGGAAAAGTAGCATTCCTTACCTGGATGTTCAACTGCTATGGGTGTGAGTCTGAAACAGGCTGTGATAATCTCCGTAGCCAACAGAGTTATCTATTTCTCTGTGGCTTTCTCTCATACCAAACCAAACACTGAAGAAAGATCAGAGAAGTTGCATTCTCTAAGTGTGAAAACTCTTTGTTGGCTATAAAGGGCTCCAGGATGGTGACTGGCTCACACTTGTGCATCTCATTTTTAACTAACTTCAGCTGGAACATGTAAATCCAAGCTGTGGTGTCTGAGCCTGGCTCTGCATGTTGGCAGTTTGAGAGGTGACAGGGACAGATGTTGGTGTAATGTGTAGCATATGCAGCACAGTTCATAACGACAAGTCCATCACCAAGACAGGAAGAAGAGATTTTTTACTTGATCTCCTTGTGGAGGGACTCCTTTTCTGCCTTTGATGGACACCAGCTTTCTGGCATTATAGTCAAGGCTGTCATTAACCTTTTGATCCTGACTCATTCTATGCATATTCTTTAGCTTTTTTTTTATTTTGGATGAGGCTGTTCTTTTGAAGCACACAATCTGATTTTTTTTTCCTACTTACCATGCTTTGGCTGACGTTCCATAGCCAGTCTTGAAGCACACAAATCGGATTTCTTTTTGGCTGAAACTAAACTGGAAGATGCTTTCCAGATGTACACCTCCATGCAACTTCTAAAGGGCAATCCATGCAAGGCACCAGGGCTGCTCAGGAATGAAGTCCCTTGCACCACATAATGTGGGTATGGGGTGCTCAGCACCAGAGGTTTAATCCTGCCCGAGCTCAATCTGCAACTTGACCAGGTGTATTCCTCAACAAAAAGGTAAAAGAGAAGAGATCCAGGCATGGCTTTACCAGGCAGGACTGATACTGTTTAGGAGCTGTATCCCTTCCAAGGCTCCTACAGTTTACAAAATACAGTTTATCTGACAGGAGCTGTCGTATTTGAGCAGTAGGGAGCCTGTAATTTACTGAAATCCATCACAGCCAGGTAGACCTTTGCTTTCAGGCAGCATGTGAGCAGAGTTTTCTGTGTCATTTGAACAAAGACCCAGTTTTTCATGAAAAGCAAGGAGCTGTTTTTTGACAGCACAAGGTGTATGGAAAGGTTGGTATACTTCTCCTTGAGTGGAGCCTGCCTGTGCACTTGATATAAATTTAATCATTAAATATGCCATTCTTTTTTATTAAAATAATAACATCTTCCAGGCAATCAAGCTGAGTTTCTTGAAACTCAGCAGTTTTACCTGTTTATTTATGGTAACATCAAAGTAGGGACACTGTCATTACAGTCTGTAAATAACCAGGGTTATGTCCTTGATCGATGAAATATTAGAGTGTTGTACGAGTGGGAGTGTCTGGCTGTTACTCATGGGAGGCTATAAACAGCACAGAAAATAATTACCTTTTTTTTTTTTTAATTTTAGTATTTTTGATAATACAGTCATCCTTTACTGATGGGGTATCTATCAAGATCTGCTGGTCTTTTGTACTGTCTTCCATAACACCTCAAACAGAAACTGAAGAAATCATGGTGGTTCTCTGCGTATTTAATCCCTCAGACAAGTCCATGCAGAGCAGAAGGACACAAGATAGTCCATTTTTGTGCATTAAATGCTGGAGAAAGGGTATCAGGAAACAAAATGAGAGTTGGCTGGTGAAGCCCTTTTGCATTCTACTTCAGTTCAACCTTTCTAGTGTTTTGCCACCCAGTGACAGACCCAACAGCTTTTTCACATGAGGGGTGTGTAGCAAGGAGGCATTCAAAGGAGACAGCTAGCAGTGGTAGCTCTGCAATTGCTCACTTCTGTGAGCCCAACATCTGTTTTAGGTTTTACAGTGACTGCCACACCTGCAAGGGTTGGAGATTTCACTGCATAACTCTGAGCTCCAGTTGAAAAGGAAGTACTGTATGAAAACCAAAAAATGGTAGAAGGAAGCTTTTTAGTGAGCCTGAGAATCTGGACCTCTGTGGCCATGTTGGAGTTGTTCCATAGGTGCTGCTGGCACCCACACAAGCAAAGACACAAAATCAACCCTGAGTATCCACGTCTGCATCACTAGGAGACAAAACTGTTCCTATGTGGTAAGACAAATGGAGCAAAGCAAAATTTCAGTTACTGGCCTTGGACTGACCTGTTCTGCCACAGGTGTCTGTAGTCACCACGGAACTGTGGTAATCTAATCTACTCCTCCTGTGCACCACACATGTGCAGGAGCATCTGTGCCCTCAATCAGCTCATCTGTAAGGATGAGGAGTCTTCCTAGCATGCTTTACTTGGCCAGACTCAATAACTAGCCACCACCTTTGCAACTGCTCATCATTTTGGTATTTATTCATTTTTCATCATTTACCTGTGGAGATGAGATGTAAGGTGTGGAAATGTGAAATCCATTTGCCAAAATATTCATCCTGCCAACACAGTGTCTGCAATATTTACACTTGTGATGCAATGATGAATAAAACTGAGATTTTTGTGCAGGAGATGTTCATGGACAAAGGCTTGGGTTGGTGTCAGAGCTTTTTCAGGGAATGGGATATGAGGTTTCTGCCACTCCTTAGCAGACCACTAGCCCATTGTGTGAATATTTGTTTGTCCTCTATCCTCAAATATTTGCAGTTTTACCTGTAGCTAGTGCTTCATTTTAGCATTTCTCCAAATATTAAATATCCTGAGCAAATGCACTGACACAGTTCAGCCTGCTATGAAATCGCCTGCACTTTGTAGAGGTTTGTAAATTGCTTGTATTGTTATTCTTTCCCTTCTGACCTCTTTCCCTATATTTTTGTTCTCATTTAGCTGTTCTTGCACAATGACATGCGCTAAGTGTTCCCTTCAGCATGTGAATGTCAAGATAACCTGAGGTTAAATTATAGCTTGCTAAAGGGGAGCCTTGAACCATGTGATGTTATGTTTCCATTTCTTCCTTGCTGGGGTGGGGGTAGGGGGCAGAGGGAGGAGGAAGAGGTTTAGTGGTAGCATTTAGCAAAATATCCAGATTCTAGCTTTGTGATTTTGATCTTTATTCACACTCTCACTTAAGGTGTATGCCATGCTTGTGTGTGTGTTAAACAACTGAAGAAGTTGGAATACATTAGCATTTTAAGTACCATGAAAATGTACCGGGAACCATCTGGGACTCTGCAAATTGTAATAGGAAGAAACAAGTTGTATTTAAGAGCTGCATTTAATGTTTGGAATAAAATCTGTGTTTTCTTAACAGCTGAGAACAAAACATTTTCTAGAACAAGGCTTAGCTGCTTGGGCTCTCCCCAGCGGCCCAGTGCTGTGTTAAACAGGGCAGGAGGGTCCCACTTTACATAGTTTTCCTCCCTTGATGGGAAGGAAAGTCTTGATGGCTCTTTTTGTTTGCTTACTTTCTCACTCTGGAGGCAATGTTAAGAACTCACGTGCTGTGCTACAGAAAAACCCAAAAAACCCAAAACAAACAAAAAAATTAGTTTCAGAGGAATACACCTGAAAACTCTCAGTACTGCTAATTCCTTTTTTAAGGTTCACTTGCCCATGGGTGCTCATCAAGCCTCTCCACCCTGTCTAGCACATCTGAGGAGTGGGGCTCTCCTGTGTGCATCCCACTGCTCTCAGTAAACCACTTCACTTCTCTGTGCTAGTGATTGATTTTGTCCTGATTTTACTTACCTGAGTGTTTTGCTACTTCACTCAGACTTCCAAGCACGGAAATTGCAGGATTAGGAAAAAAATTACAAGTAAATATTAGACCAGGGTAATTAAGAAATCTTTTTGCTCTAGGGTTTCCATATGAGCTTTCCCAAAGCTGCATTTCAGGGTAGTTGCTGAGGATCCATATTATCCAGATTTCCTTGGCCACTGTCAAGGTGAGTTGAGCCAAACTGGTAAGTGTAATGCCCAGGTTAATTGAGGATAGGCTGTTCTGCTCATGGTGTTAGATCTACATACACCTTGGATTATTAACAGGCAGAGCATGCTGGAGATAATTGTCTGCCACTGAATATGATGAGTGGGGCTTTGAACGTGTTCCTCGTTTCACTCACAATTGAGCCCCACGGCATATGAGTGTGGGCTTGGAGCTAAGCATGCTGTCGTGCCCTGATAAACCTAATCCCACAGGATTCCCAAGGAATTCCTATGACACCTGTAACACAGAGCACATGGCAAGATGGTAAAGCAACAGAGTTTTATTACCAGCCTATAGAGAGCCAAAACAGGTCTTGCAGCTCTTAGTGTGGCTCTAGCCAAAGAAAACTTTGTGCTGTGGAGCATCACTGCATGGTCTTGATGTACATCAAGGTGCACACACTGCTGCTCTGGCTTTGGATGGATCTGCTCTTTCTAGGGAAGAATTGTGCCTTCTGAAATGGGATCTGGGCTATCCAACAGAGCAAGCAGTTGGGAAGGAAGAAGGGAGATGGAATGACTGTTTCTGACCTGTTTTCCCACGGCTGAGCTGGTCTAGACACAAATCTAGCCCTGAGGAAGCCTCCAAAAACACCCTCTTGTGTTCCCTTGTGTAGGGGCCATACTGTGCTAGTTAAATCTATGGGGTATAGTTTGGATAAATGGATGTAGGATTGCCAAGAGTAGATCAGAAAATGACAAGGTGTGGTTTCCTGCAGGCTCCTCTTTCTCTTCTAGGTAGCAACTAGAAGAGAAAGGAAAACTAGGAAGCAACATGTGACTGTTAAATCAAGGGTCTTGTTGCTTTAAAGCAGAAGCACAGTGCATTCAGGACTACAAACCCTAAATAATGAATAATAAGAATAATGTTATTGAACAGCTGCAACACTGCAGTGACTATTTAAATGTCAGCTTTAAAAACCTATATGCCAAATATATCTTCTCTCAGAGAGAATATTTACCTTAATGTTCTCCAGTGAAAAATATAGCTGAAAGATTTATAATTACAGTGGCACACTTAGAAAAGATTTACAAGTATCAATGTATCTACTGATCTGGAAGAAAATCCATTAAGTTTTGTCCCCTAAAAATGGTTGCTGCCTTCTCTGTTCCCAAATAAAATAATATGAGTAGATGTTTTTCCTGTGAACATTCCTTAAATGCTCATCAGGCGTAATCTAAGTGACAGCACAGCTTCAAGACACAAATCACTCTCATGTACCCTCACACTGGATCATTCATTTAAATATGTACGTGTCTCTTCTTTTCTCTTCTTATAATGATGTCTTTCTGTTGCAAGAAGAGATGCTTGATTGTTCTTTACAGGTAAAAATTTTTTACCCCTTTTTAAAAAACATTAGCATAATAGAAAAGTGACATTTCTCCACTTAAATTATGCACTAATAAGACAGACAATTTTAAAATACATTTTTACTCTTTTTCTTTTAATGGAAATGTTTCTTTAAAACAAACTGCCTGAACTTAAAAGATGTTATTGCCTCCCTGCCCTAAAAAAACATCTCTTTACATATAAAACCTGAATACAAATGAAATCCTTTAGTCTACAGAGAATGGAGAAAAATAGATGCATTGAATGGAAATGGACTGTTAAAGGAAATTAGGAGCATATGCTGCCTTTTTGAAGTCTCATGCATTAGTTGTAAGTCTTTTAAATTGGCTGATTGTTAGCAGAAGAATGAAATGAAGTAGGACCAAGATGCAGAGAGCACACTCCAAATGCATTGTTATATTCACCAAGCTGGAGTTGAAGGGAATAACAAGGCTTATCCTAAATGGAGAATGAGGCAGGAAGGAGCATTTACATTGTCTGATGTAGAAGAAAAGATGATATAAATTCTGCTTAGAGGTTGGCCTGTTGTTGCCCTAACTCCTTTGCTTGGTAAAAGGGAGAGAGCTGTTTTGGCAAACTCTCTCCACGTGCCTATTGCACTCACGAGGGTGGGATGAAAAGCCACAGGAGACCTTTCTCTGAAATGGGAGCAACTAATCAATGGATCCATTGCTCGAGTGATGTCAGTCACCCATGCAGCACATACATTATCACGCTTGCAGAGATGCTGTTGTTAATGTGCCCAGCACAATGGAGTTATTAAATCCTGAAGAGAACCTGCCTCAGCAGTGGATGCCTGGCTGGGACGACTCAGAATGTCGTGGTTGTCTCCTCGTCCCTGTGCCACCCTGGAGCAATGACAAAGCAGCAGGGTTGCAAAGCCCCCTGCCTGCTCCAAGGACTGCTTGGTGTAGGGAGCAACTTCCTTTACAGGAGGGAAGGAAATGTGGGCAGCCTCTAACTGGATGATTTGTATGAAGGCAGCTAAGCCCCCTGCAGAGACAGGGCTGCTGAACTATGTACTAGTCTGGAGTCTGATTAGATACTGAAGACAGTTATATCCATATTTATACACACCAGATTTCAGGTGCCTATATCCCACAGGTCCCTCACTCTATTTTGCATCCATCTCCACGTCTCCCCCTCAGGGAGGAGTGCTACATGAGCAAAGCACACAAATCAATGTTCCTGACGTCTTTCCTTGCATTCACTTACTCTCTTGATAGCAGCTTTTTTCCTCTCCATGGATCACTTTACTGTAATTTAAAGTCATCATACACCATCATCTATTTGCATTCCTGCAGTTTAGTGTCTTTCAGAGGTTGTGTGTAAAGCAGCTTCAATTCACAGGTGTAGTTTAAACAGTTATGGATCAGATCCAGCTCTCAGGGACATCCATAGGGACATTTCTGCAAGCTCAATTCATTCTGCAAAAGGCAAATTGCATGGTCAAGAGGAGGAGATGCTGAATGTGATGATTTACCTGTCACTGACCTCAGGACCAAGATATCAGTCTTTATTTTCTTATCTGATGTGGAAACTCTCAGGAGAATTCTGTGATCATCATGATTCCATTCACTTCTCCTTGAAACACGCCACATTAACTTGCAAAGAAGGTATGTGGGCTGGAGATTAAAATGAGTTTATAAGGCATCCATACAATATTAGCAGTGGAGGGCACGGTTCTGCTTCTAGTTCAGTGACAGCAAAGCTGAGCCTGGTGGGATTATGCTTCATCACTTCAATCTAAAAAGAAGAAATACCTAAAATATTTTAAAGTGTTTGTCTGGATTCCACAGAAAACAGGAGTGATTATATCCAGCGGTTTGCTGCTTGGGAGAAACCCATCTCCCTGTTCCAATAAGAAGCAGTATCTTATAATTAGAAAGCAGCTGACTCTGTCTGTCTTGAAGAGCTAATATGGTACAACAGCATTTCTGATTGCTTCAGAAAATAGCCACAGTATGAGCAGTGATGTGAGAGCCGGAGCCGTCTGGCTCTCTAACAGAGCCAGTCTTTCTTCCGGCGTGAGTGCAAGCGCAGCTTGGTGTCCTCAGCCTTTTCTGTCTCCTGCAGGATTCTCTGAGAGGCCAGATGCCCTCTGACTGTGCTCCAGGATTGTTAACGTGGTTTGTGGACACAGGCCATTGACACAGTTAATGCAATAACTAAATACAGAAAGTACTTCCCAAGCTGGTCTTTACACAAGCTGCATCACTGCTCATGGGCTCCAGCATGAATTCCTTCTCCTGTTTATCACTTTTGCTGTCTGATCTCCTCACACTGAGCAGTGGGCTGCAAGGACAAGGGCTTACAGTCCTTTTCCATGGCCTCAGCTGCCTATACCCCAACTCCCACCTGCATGGTGGAAAAGAAAACATTTCCCTGACACATTAAAAGTTGCAAGATGATGTAGCTAGCAGGCTATATCAGGCAACTATTTCCTTTAGTTAAGAGGTTTATAAAGAGTAGATTCCCATAGCAAAATATGCAGATTAAATTCCACTATATTGGAATATGTTGAGGTCTTTATGCGCAAGGTCATGAATCTGTCTGCCATTCTATGAAAATGGAAATAGTAGTACAGGGACTAAATTCTTTTAATTGGATGTTCGCCATACTTGCTAACAGTTGTCTATTGGTTTTTCAGTCCTTGAGAGGTCAAGTGTTCCTCAAACATGCTGATTAAAAGATATTTATCCATCATGGCCCCTCTTTTCCACAAATAGGATTTGCAGTAGCTGCTGCATAGCTCAAGAGCATATTCTGTCAGCCTGGTACTTAGATTTATTACACTGGTGTCTGGATCTGCACTTCCACAGCCTGGCAGAGAATCAATATGTGCAACCCACCAGCTAGTCATTCCAGCAATTATGATAACCCTGTAGACCAATAAAGTGGGAAGTGTTTTGCTGTTATTGTTGTCTGAGACACCAGAACACATCCTCATCTTTAACAGTGTTTTACAATTATTTGAATAATCAGGAGGCTTCCCTGAGAAGGGATCTGTGAGGAGCACAAACGAGCTCTGCAGGGCATTTGTGCTGCAGGGCTGTGAAGCTCCATGGCTGCACGAGCAGGGTCAGCTCACAGCCACAACAGCAAGACCCTGCAGCTCATTTCTGCAAAGTTTCCAACAATACCCTTGACAGTGGCCAAGCAGCTGCTGTGCAAACTATAATCACATCACTGTGCCTTGTGCCTCCTTGCCTGTTTGACATGTTAAACCTAGCTAGCCCCTTTTGCCAGATATGCATAGTCCTGCTCTTTCTTTGTCCATGCTGAAGCAGTTGGACACGTCCAGGTTGGGGCCTGTGAGGAATTGGAATCCTCTCAGTAATGACACTGCTGCTTCCTAAATCACCTGTTCCAGAGGTGGTTGATTCATGCTGCAACTCACGTGGGAAAGTAGGTTCACATGTCCTCTGCTGAGCTCTCACTGCACCTGGGCTGATAAGCTCTGCAGAGCAGCAGGGGTATTCACTGGGACTGAGATCTGTGCTACCTGGTGCTTCATCCATGGCCTGTGCATGCAGGGGCTGGTCTGCATTGATTGTTTTGGCAAAAAAATCCTAGGACTGATGGGTGAGTGATGGGAAAAAATCAGCAAGATCCCACTGAAAGGTGGGAGCTGTTGCAGCCTCTGAGAAAGCATTGATGGGAGTGAGCTGTTGTACTGACTGCAGCTGAGGGGGCAGTAATAACTGGAGTTATTACTCTAGGATGTGAGTGACTAAAAAGATCTGTGAAAGAACACAAAATGTTGGGAGCAGAGAGGAAAGCCCAGCCTCTCCAGAGGCTGTGGGAGTCAGATGAAAGGCTCAGCTTGGCCTGTGTGATCTGCAGAATATTTTTTCCAGAAGAGTGAGAGAGAGGGATGAGCCTGGTGGAACTCCTCCAGCACACAGATAAATAGCCTTGCTTTGCAGTACTACTCCCAAGATGACAGAGCTTGAAGTGCTAAGATAACACACAGAAACAAGAAACTATGGAACATGTTGCATTAAAATATCAAACTCCAGTGACAAGTCAGGTGTAGTTCAGTGCCTTCTTGGCCTTTTGATGCACTGTAATTATTGCACAGGGAAGATAAAAGCATTTCTCAATGGTTGGGGAACAAATGTCTATGAGGCAAGAAATGACGCTTCTGCCTTTGGGCCATATTCTTTGCTGTTTCAAGAGGTGAAACATGGTTGAGATAAAGGAACCTCCATCTGTTTCTCCCAACATATTAATCATTTGGCATCTTTGAATGGAAACTGTTAGTACTTTCTCAGGTTTTGGAATATGCTTCTTTTTTCTCTGTACCCCAGAAAAAAAAAAAAGAGAAAGTGGTATCTCACTAGGCAGCAAACAGCACAAAACAGTCTGTGCAGCTGTGAGAGCTGGTTGGGGGAGGATTTGATGCCTCCAAGGTAGACTATTGATTTGAAGCCTGAATAAACAGAAGAACAAAAAAAAAAAAGGTTTGTAACTTTTAATTATCATTTCTAGAGATATTAAATTGTGAAATCACTGCTGTTTTGCAGAACTGAAAACACACCTACTCAAAGTGAAATTTCTTGGGGAAGTTATTTGCCTGGAATGCCACTGGAACAGCCAGAGAAATAATTATCAACCCTTTTTATTCACTTACAGTGACTACAGTAAGTTTAAAAAGTTGATATAGGTTTTGGTCTCAAGAAGTGTGTATGTCTTTATATATGTATTTATATATGCACTTTACCTTATAGTCTAATGTAATGTGTATATGATATCTTTTGACAAATGTTTGGTAATCATTTTTTAAATTGGCTTGAAATTTGAAACAAGACTGTGGTAGATTATTTTATTGACTGATATTTTTTACCTCCTCTAGTCAATTCTTTTTATTAGGCATATGAAACAGATACCTAAGCCACTGAAATGTATGGGGTTTTGTGGTTGTGCCTTTTTCTCCAGCACAAATAGTATCATCCCAAATTAGTTTTCATTTTCTGCCACCTGGTGAGCTTTTTATACCTGATGAGACAAATTGCAGGGTAGTTTCTCTTCTCTTGCTGGATGAGCAAATAAACACTTCAAGAACAATATGAGGTTTGCTTTAAAACTTGCCTTACAGGCAAAAGCCACTGAGCTTTTATACCAACATTTGTTGGGAGGCAGAAGAAATAATTGCATGGCATTTCTACCACCACTTGCCCAGCTTCATCCCTATTTCCAAAAGTGTCAGCCCATTCTCCCTTGTCTTTTGATGTGGTCAAATTATTTTCCCATCTTCATCTTCAAAAAATCATCTGGGCTGTGAGCTCAATACTTGTCTTGTGTGTGGCTGTTCTTGCTCTGCAGATTGCCATTGATGCCAAGCTTTCCTTTATAAATCCTTCCATGCCTAAGTGTGGGCACCTCTTGCTCCAGGGTAGCACTTTCCCAGTGCCCGCCCTGTGCACTCCCATGGACAGGGCAGTGATCACACCCTCTCAGAGCTATATCCCTGGGGGGTTGTTTGAGGCTCTGCTTCTCCATCTGAACTAAAGATGCACAAGTTTCAAGCATAGAGTCCCTTCAGCAATGGGTGAGGAGGAAGAGAGTTCTTGGGACCTCTGCCACAAGGCAGTATTATTGCATCATTAACTGAAAGCAATTTGTTTTCTTCTCATTCCATTTAACTGATGGACATATCAGTGGATAAGATTAATTTTGATCAAAGCTCATTGTTTTCAAACATCTCATGGATTTTCACTTCTCAATGAGCTTTTGTCCTGTTTCCTGGCCAGGTCCTAATCCACATCTACAGGCTGCCCAGGACTGGGTAGATCAGCAATTGAAAATGCTGCTCCAGAACTCAGGAAGGCATATTCTGGGATGAATCAGGGGGTGCAGATGTAACAGATTCCCATCCTCTGCAATCCAGGCAAAGACTTTGTCCTACACAGTGTACACAGGCAGCAGCCCTTGTGACAGCAGTGAGAGCTTCTCCCTCCATTCCCTTCTATCAGTGTGAAAGATTTGGTCAGAAAACTTTCTTTTAGGGAGTTTCAGCATGTTAGTGCAAGTGTGCTGGTTCCTCCACAAATGAAGTCTGAAATCATCAATCCTTGTGCTGTTAATCAGAGGGGGTTTTGGTGGAACTGTTACACCCAGTGACTGTGATGATGCTATATCCAGTGAAAAACTAAGTTTCTCCCTTAATGAAAAGCAAGCAGTGTGTAATGGCAGTATAAAAAAGTGCTGAGGGCTGCTCTTTATTATTGCTGATGTGGTGTTTTTATGTGCAAGGCCCAGTAAAAGCTACTGACCATGGCCATGGACCCTTCTGGTCACTTCAGCTGAGGGCTCACAGGAGCCTCATGACAGGAATAACAGGGTGAGTGAAAAAAAAAAACCAACCAAAAAAAAAAAACCAAGAAGAGCTGAAAAGTCACAAAACCCAACTGCCACCTTCTGTAAGATTTCTGTACCGCAGAACAAACTCAGATCAAGCTGGATGTGCCTCTTCATGAATAGATATGTGAAATGGGAGTTTTCATGTAAATTGGTGTCAGCAGCCTTGGAAATAACCAGAGCTTGCAACAGAACGAGCTAATACCAGGTGTTTTCAAGGGAAATCAGTCTACAGATTGATGGATGAGTTTTGGGAGGATAAGTTGTTAAGCTTGTGAAGATGAAAGTCTCTATTTGCACAGGTACAAAGTTTAAGTAGCTTTTTTTGATTCACAGTTTTGAACTGCAGAACAGCGGCGTGCATCGCGCTATGTGTAACCTAATAATCTGCTTTAAAACAAATGTAAGGCAACACCAATTAAGGCCATGTTTTTTAATGAATAGCTGCTCAGCCAGGTAAAAAAAAAAAAAAAACATGTAGCATATTGTGCCATCCATTTTAAGTAGAACTTCACACAGCCCTTCAAAGGCGGGTTCTGCCTAACAAATGGATGGAGAGATGTATCTCTATTTTACAAGGCAAAAGGGAATAGTGTGGGCAGTGCATGATGTGCTTGTGTGTGCGTGCGTGTGCGTGCTCGCGGTGTTGAAAGCACCAGATTATGCTGAACTGATTAAACAAGCTTACAACTGCATTACAGCAGACACTGTGATGGGAGCCAAAATATGATTGGCAAAATATACATGACATATTGTAAAACAGATAAAATGATAACAGCTTTTTGCTGAAGAGCATCTGCTATTCAGTTGGGAAATTAGGGTGGAAAGCAACTGTTCTTATAAATCATAAAATGGCGTTACCATCATCAAGAATTTCCTGTCATAATTTTTTAAAGTGTGATATAGTTGTTGCTCTTGATTGTATGGCAGAAAGTTAGAGACTTCAAATTTTTTCTCTGAACATGACAGAAAGGAAAAAAATTCCTTTAACTGCCCTTTAGCATTAAGTTCTTTAAACCTTGTTCTCCTTGAAAAGTTTGAGGTTTAAAGCATATTAAATGGATAAAATGACCTAACATTAGAGGGTTTTGAATTTGTTCAGTGGAACTGCAGAAGGGGCAGCAATGCTGATTATTCTGATGTTAGCCAAACCTCCTTGCCTTCTTGATGTAGTGGTTTACCATTTGTTCTGCAGGGGAGGCTGCACACACAGATTGTGTTGTTTTGTGCGTTGATCTGCTAGGATTAGACACACTCTGAATGCAGTGACCTTCAGATGCTTCCATGGAAGAAGGTCTGTTTCTTAAGACAAATAATTAACCACTTCAGGATGGATGTTGCCTCACTATCTATTGAATTGCTTCCACAGGGTGTAATGACTCACTACTTAATTGCTATGTAATTTTATTATTATCTGTAAAATGGTTTTCAGAAAGGAAAAGAATAATTGCAAATGGTCGGATGTAAACTGCCCCAGCTTTACTGACATCCAGCCATCATGTGTTAGGTCCCTTGTGGGTGTAAATTCATAGCTTGAAAGGGCTGTCCTGTTGTAAGTAGCCTGCCTTGCAATTCCTTTATGAGAGCAAAACACGGGAGAAAGTGTGAGACACCCCGTGCTCTTTGTGGTCTAATCTCCGATTTCATTGTGCCAGAGCAAACCATATCCAAATTTTTTGCCTTGCTGACATCTTTCCAATCTATTCTGACTGTTCTGCTGCCTGCCAGGTCATGTAGTGGACACTCATTTTGTAGTCTACCATCTGCAGTCAAAATAAATCTTGATACATTCCCTCAAACACACATTACTAGATTTACCTGTCCTGCCCCACACTGCCTCTGCTTCAACTTACTGGCTGCCCAGTACTCGTTGTCTTTTTTCTTCTTTCTTCTAACTGGATCAGCTTAGGAAGTGCCCATGCATATTAAGGTTTTTATAGGATCACACAGAAAGAAGAGATTCTGCCACATAACTGGGCTGGTCTGCCAATTCTGCTTATACCAGAGGTTCGTACACTCAGCCTTGGCACAGTGCTCTTACATCATGCACCATTTTAACCTTGAACTGTAGTGCAGGTAGGAGTCATTCTTGATTTCTCTCACAATAATATGTAAACATATTCTGTGGATGCACAAAATACAGCATTTTTGGCTGAAAGAACTGTTTCTTTTGTCTAGTACTTGTTAGCCTGCACATCTGTTAAAGGTTGTTGCACTCTGCATCATCCTGTGTCAACATATGTGTTTAAACGAATTTAGCACATGCTGGGCAGCAAATCATTCTGATCAAGGGTCCCCCCAAACACTTCTCCCTTTTTACTGGTGCTTACCCTGTGGTAAGTATTTTAAAAATGTGTCTCTCTCCATTTTAAAATTGCTGCATCTAAAGGCTCAACTGAGAGCAAACAATTGGTAATTCTTGTGTCATCTCCTGTTCTGGCAAAACTCATGGGTACTGTGAGGTATCACTTTTCTGAGAGCTGACCTGTGCTTTATTTTCCAGGTTCCTTTTTTGTCACCAGTCCTTTCAAAGTCTTCTGCCAGATCTAATAGATGATATTAGACTGGACAGCTGGACACTGAAACTGGGCCAATCTTACCACGAAGCCGTGTCTGTTTGCAGCTAACTCCAAAAGTAGGGAAAGAACCTACCTTAGATCCCACTATTTCCATAGTCAAGGCCATACAGGACTTCATGGGCCAGGAGAGGCCTTGTATTTTTCTATGTGAGCCTTAAAGCACATGAGGTCTTGCCCTTGGGAAGGACTCATCCTCACGAATAGTTGACCAGGGGAGAGATGGCTGGAGAGCTGCTCTGCTGAAATGGATGTGAGCATCTTCCCAGGCTTGTGAGACAACCAGGCAGCAAAACCAGCCATCAGCATCTGGGGCTGTACCAACAGAAGAAATAAGAGATCATGGAAAGTGATTATCCATTCTGCTTGGCACTTGTTAAAGCACATCTGAATAGTTTATTTAGTCTGGACCCCCAAATATGAACAAAATGTTGAAAAAGTGACGCAAATTCAGGAGAGAGGCAACAGGGTACTCAGGTTGGGAGCATTTTCCCTTTGAGGAGATCTAAGGGACCTGGAGTAGCTCAGCCTGGAGGAGATGTGGATTCAGGGTGCCTAGTAGCTTCAGCCTCCTGGTAACTAAGAGAAGATCATTGAAAAGTCAGAGCCAGGCTTTTAGTAGTGGAGTATGGTAGATCACGAGAAAAAACAGGCATAAAATGAATTAAGCAATTGCATATAAAGATTATAAAGATTGCATGTGTGGAGGAACTTTTTCATAATGAGAACAGTTAAGATACAGAACAGATGTCTCATAGAGGTTTTAGTCTTCATCCTTGGCAGTTTTCAAGAGCTGACTGGATAAAACATTTTCTGATCTCATAGCAGATTCTGCTTTGAGCCTTATGTTGAACCAGGGATCTTCTGAGGCCCTGACCAAGTCATGTTATCTGGTGATTGTATGATACCTTCAGACCTGTTTAATTAAAAGCTCAGAATTTCTTCAAAACTCTTAGCTGTGTCCCTGTGCACTGAGGGCTCTTTGCCAATTTTGAAAACTCACTCATTGCTGTGACCTACTCTGCTCAATTCAACTTCTTCAAAGCCTCCAAGCTTTTTAGGTTCCTTCCATTAGTATCAGCTCATCATGGTGATTAATTCACTAACTGTCCCTACTGTCCTTCAAAGACATTTGTAGGGATTGCTCAGATCTGCAGTATTTCCTAAAATCCTCTACAGTTATACTCACATTTTGCTCACTTCCTCACATTTCATGGAGGTTTTTGTTAAACTTTGCCATGTGTCCCTTCTTGGGGAAGATCCCTTACATGACCTGTGTGCCATCACACTTATGAATGCATTTCACCCTTCCTCTGATGGAGAGCTGGAAGACTGAAGCCTAATTTAAACCTAAAATTACCTTTCAGTGCTTCACAAATTGTTCTTATACAAACAAGAACAAAAGTCTGTGGATTGCTTTTGTCTTATAATTTTTATTACACATTACTAAAGAGTTCAGGAGCAGTCAGTAAGTTGAACTACAACCAATTCTCATCTGTTGTTATGGTTACCAGGAGTAGAAAATAATTTCCTGTAATTTATCTTAAGATCATTTATGTCAGATACAAACACAGATTAAGCGGAATACCACGGTAATTTCTTCTTCAATTGTGTTAGGAACCATAAGACATTCATTTTTACTTCATAAATAAGGGTTACAGTATGTCATGCTCAGTCAAAGAAGATAAAATGAATCTAATTAAGTGCCATCAGAAGATCACTTTGCTGTTTTTATTGCAGCAATAAAAGTGCCCTTACCTTCTTATTCTTAGAGAAATGACAGAGATTATTATGGAAATAGGATGAGATCAAGTAAGTCTTGCTTGACCTAGACTTGGATACAACAATATCCTTGTGTCAGTGATTGTTGAAGTGAATAAGCAGTTTACGAAATCTGATGGGCTAAAGCTCATAAGAGATGCACTTCCTTTATTAGAATGAATGAAACCATATGTAAGCCTCAGACAGGACTTGTTTATTGGGTTTTATATAAACAATATCATCTTTTTATTGATCTATAGGCCTCAGTGGTGATGATGGCAAACAAGGCTTTCAGATTGATGACTGCAGGTCCCTTATGTTGATTAGTTGATGTGTGCACAAGTGAAAAGAACCATTTAGCATTAGTGGTATGTGTATACCAGTATAATAATCTGGAGCTTGCTCCAGGGCACAGAAGAGCTCTGCATGGAAATAAGAACAGTGGAGAGCCCTGAGAGAGCACAGGTTAAGTGAAAGGCTGTTAAACAATATTTCAAAGACATTTTTATCAAGTTGTCAGAGTCTTTAAAATGCCAGCAGGGAGTATACAAAAAAATAAATAACTGAGGTCTGTTAAAAGTCTGCTCCAAACCCTGCGATGTTTGAGGAATCTCACTGCCTGTAACGTAAAAGAGAGTTAAGGTGACGTGTGGTAACAACACCTGACCCATGTGCTTGGAGATTTGATGGAGAACAAATCCAGCCTCCTATGTGTTTTCAAAATAAACCCCTAAAAAATCAACAAACAAACAAAAATCCCACAAAAAAACCCCCAAAACCCAAACCAAACCAAAAAACCCATAAAAGCACCAAAGCCCCCAAAAAGTAGTCTCTGAAACCAAAGTTATCTAAGCAGAGATTAAAAAAAAAAAAACAAAAAACCACAAAAAGAAGCTG
This sequence comes from Promerops cafer, assembly GCA_013398275.1. NCBI lineage: Eukaryota > Metazoa > Chordata > Aves > Passeriformes > Nectariniidae > Promerops > Promerops cafer. The sequence goes on along the minus strand of VZSE01010762.1, from coordinate 936,631 downwards.
AGTTAGAGAGTTTCCTTCACAAACATATAATTTCCTTCAGGTACTGGAGTTATTCTGATCTGATCCTTTGTAAAACATATTCTTTTCCATGATGATACCTTTTTACAGCACATTTTTGAAAATCCTTAGGACTGGTTCCACTATGGTCCTGTATGTTTCTGTGTGTTTGATGTGAATTTTTTTTTGGTGCCTTCAGGGCTGCACCTGAAAGTCTGTCCCATCTTTTTATATTAAGAAAGCACATTTTGGCACACAGGATTAAATGTGCTCCCAGTCTTGTTTTACTTGCAGACAGCAGTCAGTTTGAACAGTGCCTAAAAGTGAAATCAGTGAAAGGTACAGAATGCAGCTGGAATGGTAAACATTACAAACTTATTGGTGTGGTAAAAGCAACTAAACCTTTTGTCCCCACTAAACGACCCTGGAAGTTTCTTACTCAGAACAACTGTGCTGGTTTTGGCTGGGGTAGAGTTAATTCTTTTCACAGAGCCTGGTATGGGGCTGTTTTGGGTTTGTGCTGAACACAGAGTTGTTAATATAGAGATGGTTTTGTTATTGCTGAGCAATAAAAAATTACAAAGAGCCCAGGCCTTTTCTGCTTTTCATAAGCAAGATATTTGGGGGTGCATGGAAGGTTAGGAGGAGACACAGCCAGGACAGGTGACCCAAACTGACCAAAGGGATATTCCAGATCATATGGCATCATGATCAGAAGGAGGAAGGGGGGAATGTTTGGAGTGATGGTGTTTGTGTTCCCAAGTCACTGTTACTAGGATGGGGTGTTTTCTTTCCTTATTAAACTGTCTTTATCTCAGCCCATGAGTTTTCTACTTTTTACCCTTCCAGTTCTCTCCCTGAGAGGTGGAGGAGTGAGTGAGCAGCTGTGTGGGGCTTGGCTGCTGGCTGGGGTGAAACCATGACAGCAAATAATCCAGTTCAGCAGTTTCTCCATGCAAGAGACAGTACGTCTACTGTTTGTATTTTGGTATGGGCTCAGGGCCCAAGTAGAGGCATCATCTCATTCAGGAGAATGCTGTCCTTGCCATTTTCACTTTAGCTGATCTAGCAGAGATGTAAAGCACCACAAAAATCCAATAATGCTAATTTATTTAATTTCCTGAGCTGGAAGTGACAAGGAGCCAAGTGCATGCTACCCTCACATGAAAGCTGATGTGCTAGTTGAAAATCAAAAGTATTGCCAAGGAGACCATGACTTGCATGGAGTTAACCCAGCTCAAATGAAGGCTTCTGAAATCCTTAACCTGCTTCAGTAAATGACACTTCAATGCTAATAAGGAGTGAGAAGATCAGGGGAAATATTTAAAGGAAACATATTGTAGCTACAACTGCTGAGCCAGATCCACTGCTATAAACACTGTTGAAGCAAATACAAGATATAATGATTAGCATCAGCTAGGAATGCCCCTTAGCACTATGCCATTAAAGTTCCTGAGAGTGGGAGTTAACAAAGGCAGTTTAAAGTGTATTGGAAAATGATTTTTCATTCCATTTTAAAAACTCATTTCATGCATTGTTGTGTCATCTAGTTTTAAAATTACAGTACAAGCAGAAAGACCCAAACGTGATACTGATCTTTTAAATCACGATCCCCAGGGCAGAAGTACACGATTGACCTGTAGTTATTTGTTAGATCTTTCTAGGCCATTCAGCAGAATAGTATGCAGGAGAGTCATATGAGCACCTATATAACGAGTAAAAGGTATTTGATTGAGAACTATATTAGAGTGAATAAATAGCAGTGAGATGGCTCATGCTGTGAAGTTGTGACTGAAACTCAAATAGCCATTTCTGCTCCCTTGATGTAATTGGTGACCTACTGGAGCCAGCTCTCTGTTGGTAATCTATATCAATGCTTGGACAATAGTTCCTTTCAATTCATCATTTCCCAAGAGATTTAAAGCAGTCATAGAAACATTTTCTTTTGCTGCACACCATTTATTACTTTGAAGGATGGAGCAGTCTCTTCTAAACACCCACTGTGCATTAAATATTATAAATTAAAATAAACTACTCCCTGACTAAATAAAACAGTAGCCACAGAAGTGGGCTGGTATCAGTTTATTTTCTAACATTTTTCTCAATTAAGGAGAAAGCCTTTAGTAACTAGAATATAACAAAACGTTGCTTCTTACTCTCAGAAAACATATGTGTGTGCATGTAAAAAATACAGTTCCTGAAAATGAGAATTAATTGTATTCCAATACAAATAGTGGATGGGGGACACTATACAACTTCTTATTCCTAGCTTTATTACTTCATCATACTTGCTGAGCAGGAAATGCCTCTTGTATATGTATTGAAGATGATTAGACTTGCAGCAATATATTGACTGGAAAAATTACAATTTATGAGAAATGAGCATTTGCTGATTTCTTTTTTCTAGTGGATGAACAGAGAGAGCTGGCCAAATCTGTTTGAATCTCTCTGTTGCTGTTCATATAACATAGTGGGAAAGATGTCCTAAGCCTTGAATCTAACTGTGTTAATGTAAGGCTTCTTTGTAGTATAAAACTCTAGTTTTCTCCTTTCTATCCATCTTGATACATTTAATTTCACTAGGAACAAAAGAAAATCCTGCATGAAATATTTCTGTCCATGTTCAGAGTCTGTTCCTTTGATCAAACTTCTGGATTCAACCCATACTTTGGGATTCTGCCAAGTCTAGTATGCATGAACCAGAAAAAAATCCTTTTGCTTTATTTGACTAAAGACTGTCTGTCTGATTCCCCAGTTCCTGATATCCTTCACTATTTTCTCCTGAAGAGAGGCTCTGAGACATTGAGAGGGTTATTGACTTTGGCTTACGTTGTCCTCTTTTAAATTTAACTTTAATTTTAGCAAGCTGCTCTCCTGTGGAGGAACAGAGAGAGGATGGATGGGAAGCACAGATGGGGACCACTGGCCCCTGTCTTATTTATTTTTTTTTAAATGACTGGTTTTGACCAATATTTTCTGTAAAGATATTTGGAGATTTTATCTGTTTTGAGAAAACACCTACACTTTAGCTCTCCATGCTTCCAACAGCACCAAAATTCTAATTAAATTTCACCCCATCCCTGCCAAAACTCTTTATTACACAGGAAAGATATATTTTCCCTATGAAACACATACTGTACCAAGCACTAATAAACATGGGCACACACAACATTAAGCCTGATTTGACACTCTAATGTTAACTGTTATGTTTATTTGCTATTACACAAGATAACTGTTATGTTTATTTGCTATTACACAAGATAGTAGCTGATAGCCACAACTGAAGCTTGAGTGTCAAGGAATGAAGCAGTGCACCAGAACAAGCAGCAAGAATACAATCTGGCTTGGAGTTCAGAGGGAAAACCAAGGCATGCAGGGGTGAGTTGTCCTGCCTAAAGGCAGAGCAGGGCAATATTTGAAACAGGGTGTAGTCACACCAGCTCCCTGTTCAGTGCTGTGACTGCTCAAATGTACTGCTTAACTCAATTTCCAGCTCTGCTTTGTGGGTCTCAGCACCCTGCAGAATCAGCACAATCCTCACTGCAAGCACAGTGAGGAGAAAACCTCCATGTTTGCATGTCTCCAGGCTGAATCTCTGTGTCCAGAGAACAAAAATGCATCAGTCAGAATTATGATTGAATTTCTTCCCTGCTATGGGATTTCTGTTTGTTTTCAGCATGAGGCAACAAATGCCTGATTGGGAGGTTTGGGGCAGATTCTGTAATCATGAAAAGTTGTGTCTTCTGTAGCCCAGAGCATCCTCTGAAGTAAAGATCCCCAATTAGATGAAAGCATATGTCTGAGGTGAAGAAGTCAGGGTAACATCACTTCCAAGAAAATTCTTTCCCATGTCTTTCAACCAAGCAGATTTTGAAACGAGGAATAAAAAGAAAAGACAGTAAATATGAATATTTCATCAGTTTGAGCTTCAAATAGCCCTTTATTTTATTTTCTTATGCAATGGGCAAAGAAGGTGCAGTACAAGGCAATAATGATGAGTAGCAGGGGTTTCTTTTCCCCACCCTGTGTGTACAACAGGTAACACACAAGCCAAACAGTGCAACCTGGGCTGTGCTGGGATGGTTCTTCTCTGAAAAGTCTCATTCCTTCCATTTACAGCTCAGTTACTAGTCACATGTGTTAGATATTAGCCAGACCTCTGGTTTATATTTTCCTAAAGTGTAATCAGAGTTATGGGTGGCTTTTCACAATTGTTCACAACACTTCAAGCTGGGATAGAGCAAACTTGCAGAGCAGAGTGTACAGATTCCATCTGAGGGGAGAGAGGGGATAGGCACCCACTTCTGTTGTCTCTTGCAGTGCAATAATTACATGTGACCAAATGAGGCTGGCAGGAGCAAGGTGCAAACCAAGCAAACTGGGACAGAGCTTGCACACTGCAGCAGATCTGTGGGAGTTTTCCACAGCTTGCATTGGCCCCAAAACTCATGTCTGCTGTTGGGTGGGGCACCTGAACTTCTGAACAGCATGTGAACACATTGTCTTCCTCACTGACTCTTTCCCACCAGTTACACATCTTCAGAACCATTCTACATATTAAAGTTTCTCTTGAGTCAAAAAGGTCAGGGAAATTTTAATGAATTCCAGCCCATCCTTTCCTCCAACTTACTGTGATTTTGCTTTTGAGGTACAGCCAGTCTGTGAGTCTGTCCCTGTCCCCTTATGAAACCAGTAACTGATTTATTTTCATCAGACACTGTTTCAAAGCTGATATCTATCAGCACAGTCAGGACCTCTTTGAAAGAACCTCATCACAAATCTTCAGCCTCTGCAGTTCTTGGCTTTTGTAATAAAACTCACCGCCTTGTGTTTAAACATACTTTTTCCACCTCTAAATAGGTGACACCTACACTTTAGAAAAACACAAAAGTGAATACAGATGAAATACCAGACAGAGGCTACATGAGAAAGGTGTGAACAAATAGGTTTTTACCATTTAAATAGACCCTAAAGCTGCTTTCATCTGTGCTTCCTTCAATTCCTCTGTTGAAATTGATTCATTGAAAAAATTGGTCATTTAGATTCAAAAGCCTTGGTTCCCTTCTGTATTCTCCATCACTTTATATCTGTGTAGCTGGAGATGTGTTGTTAAACATCCTTTTAGGGCTCTTTAAACTCTGATATATTTCTGGAAGCACGGATTTGAAAAACCAGTGGTTTGTCCACTTAAATGCAAGTAAATATATATATCTCTGAAGAAACCTGAGTTTATCAAACATTCTGCTACTTACCCTGGTTTAACCACATAACTGAGCCTTTTAGTGCATTTGCCTTGGTGACATTTGGAAGGCAAGGCACGCAGAGCTGGCTGATGGGAGCACTCTGGGACGGGGCCAGTCACCTCATGTTGGATATCACAAAGGAATCTGTAGGAATTTAGGAATGTCCCCAGACAATATCATCAATCCAGCTGCAGGTATTTTAATGCAAAAACAGGGGAAATCCTCTAGCACAGGATGCAGAGAAAGCTGAGTGGGGATGACAGCAAATTTAGGAACCCAAAGGATGCACCATCAGTTGGAAATCAGCGTTCTGATTCACACTTCATCCAAGCACAGTCAAAACCAATCCTCACAAATCATTTAAGGAGGACTGATTCTCCATTAGTCTATCTATTGTATGTAGAGACTTCATTAATGAACCTGATGCAGAAATAATCTCTGATACTGTCATGGCAGGAGATTCTGTTTTAATTATTATATGTGGTTTTGTAATTTTAATTGTATAATTATTACAACATTAAAAGATGAAATTATATTTTAAATCTTCTTAAGACCTCAATTTTATTACATTTTCATTACTTTGTAATGGTATGATATTTTATTATTCAAAATTAGAAATTATTAGAAATAATTTTATGATTACACTCTTTTAAAATATGATGTTTTTATTCTTTCATCACTTTATCTTACAACCATCGTACACATCCAGTGGAAAGTGAAAGGCTGCAAGCATTTTGAGATGATAAGACATCAAAGATGATGCTGAAATTTTTTCACTTTAGCTGTAGCCTGCCTTACAGAATTAATGAAGCAGCTTCTGATGACAGAAGTTAGTTCAAAGCAAAACTCCAGTTATGAAAACAGCTTTTGTGGAGGGCTCACGCTTAAGATGAGTTATGTCACAACTGTCTGTGAGATCAGGAACTGTGTGAGAGGAGGTGGTGAAGTTGTCTGGTGCTAATTGTTCCATTTGCTCGTAGCAACCTGAATCAGAGGCAATCCTGTTGAAATCAGAAGCAACACTTTTGTTACGGAGATCTGAGGCAGGTTCCAAACCTGAGCAAGCCTCACAGTCACCCATCTTGCAGCACCCAGGGCAGCAGAAGTTTTTCTAAATACAAGTGAAATTGTCCATGCTGCGTATCAGAGCTTGAGCCACCTTAAATGCCCTCATTTCCTCCTATATTTTTTATGTTTGTGTTTACAATTTGCTTTCATGTGTTTTCCTCTGTGTTTTCATTGCACAAAGTGCCCTCGTTGAGTTATATTAACATTTTCCATTGTTCTGCAGACTTTGATATTATACATAACAACATTCATCCTTTGTCTCAACTCGCTCCTGAATCCTGTTACAAACAAAACAGAGTAAGAAATCACACTTTGATCTGCAGTTAATAGAAATGCAGAGGCAGGGAAGCAGGGTGGGTAGGGATGTTTCCACCCTACCCTGAAGAGCTGCTAACCTGAAAAACAGAGTGAGAGTAATTTTAACTGCTGCACTGCCACAAGTGCACTGAACACACACGTTGTGATCAAGCAGAGCGTGGTCTGTGAGACTCTGCAACAAGGACAGAATTAATTCTCTGTGAGGATGTCTCTGCCCTCACAGTTTGGTCTCACATTCAAGGGCTGGTCTCAGCAGAAAGGGGACCTGTGTCCAGATGCTTTCAGCAGCATTTTGTCAATAGTTTGATGTCCCACTGTACAATCATACTGTCTGCCCCACGTCCAAACTGTGTGATGAGAGACAGATTCTTACACATATAACACTCGCTCTAAACTGTAAGCAATCACAAAATAAGATCTTAATTAAAATCCAGTGTAATATTATATTCTGGTGGGCACACTCTGTTTGTCCTAGGTGCAAACCACCAAGTTTAAAATATAAGCAATTGTTTGCTCTCATTTTTCTCTCCACTGTTTTCAAATCTGCATTTGAATCATGGCTTCATCTCCTTTATAGAAAACTAGAGAACAAACTTTAGTGGATCCTGTTGTTTTTACAAAAGCTTCGGTAATATTTTGTCTGCACAAATGTCACAAATTCTTTTCATTTGGAACAGATCAAAGGGAAGTATTCTATCAAAATTATTAGAAACAAAAAGAAAGCACATTGATTTCTGAATTGTAGAGACTGCTGTAAGGTGTGTCTGTACAGAACATACAGCTGCTAGAATTGCCCTGATTTTGCTCCACTTTAGCTTTTAACTGGCAGAAAATATAACCTCTATATATTAATTTCCTTGTAGCAATTTTGTAGTGTGTCTCAGAATGGTATCTGAAGTTGTGCAATGTAGTGCAGTACATCAGGCAGGAATGAACACTTTGCAGGGAAGCTCAAATCACAGTGTGCAGTCAAGAGTCACACTTCATCTCCTGCCATTCTTTCAGAGCAAATGAGAATTTACACATCAGGACCCGATATGCTGAGATGCTTTCTCTATTTAGTGTCACAGCTGACATACATTGGAGGGCAGGAGTACTCACATTCATCAGAACTATGCTTAAAAAGCAGAGAGATTTTAGCATTGTGTGTTACTGCTTTTGATCCCAGCACAGGCCAATTACCACTCTGTCCTGCTCTTCCTTTCTTTTCCTTGGGTGATGATGGAAGTATTCCATGTTGAAGAGGTTTGCGAAGCCGAAAGTGAAAAATTAAAAGCTCTTCTGCTGTAATAGTATTGGCACTTGCATCAGTACTTTTTTGAAAGCTTATTATGTTGCTTTTAAGGGATAATGTGTTACTAAAGCAACAGCTCTATTTGCTACCATGAAAGGAAAGAAATTTGTGTACCCTGAGAACAACAGCAATGTGTTGAAGTGTAGACACTCCATATTTTTCTTCATACCATCAGTGCAGGTGATGTTTGATTAAAGACAAAATACTCTTTCCTCATCTGTTAGGCTTTCTGAGATGGGATGTGGAGGAGGGGAGAGCTGAACTCTTAAAATGAGAACCTGAAAGCACTTGGGAGGACTCCTGGGCAGATGTGTTTGTGGACTTTGCTACCTTAAGCATTCATCTCCTGCACACTGCCCCCGGGGATGCAAAGCACCCCACCCTGTCTGTAGGTGAGCAGGTGTTTCTGGATGACACGAGTGCTCTGCTTGCACACACAGACACACACAGATTTACACTACACTTGGCTTCATCCGAGTGCCTCCAGCTGGTTCAGGGTGTGCTCACTGGAGCCAAAGGGGCAGCCTATAAATTGACTGCAGTAAGTGCTGAGTCAAATGGTCAGAGAGGGCTCAGGATATATTGCACACACAGGCTGAAGTGAATCGCTGAGGAATTTACTATCAGCAACACAGATCATTTGATCACACCCAGCATTGCTGCTTCTGCAGGGAGCAAAATGAAAGAAACCAACCCCTGAATCCCATTCCACCTGCAAGTTGTTTTCCCACATCCCTACTAATTCCATTCAGAGAAACCAGATAAAACAAACACCGAGTTTTGAATAAACCATGATTCACCTCAGAGAAATTATCTAACAATACTCACAATTTCTTTCCAGATCAATCAGCTGAAGTTATGGGTCAGGTCTTGTTTCTAGGAGCACTTTGGTTTTGGGCAGAGGAAGGACATAATTTTGTATTTTTCAAAAGATGAACTTTTTGACCAATTTAGTATTATTAAAACTGTGAATTGCTTGGGGATTGCATTCCAAAGCTGGTTCATTTCATGCTTAATTATGTCTCTAAACTGGGAGTATTGCCAGTGATTGTCTTTATGTAAACAGAAGCCTATATATTTTGAAAAATGAAATGAAAACACCACCAGTACAGAAAGATCAATAAAGCTCTCTTTTCCTGATATTCTGAAGATCCATATCTTTTTATAACTGAGTGTAAGGGCCAAATTTTCAATTGATAAAAGTCAGTGCAGTTCTTGGGACTTATGAGAAGCTCCAGGAATGCAGGAATTTGTGAGAAAAAAAAAGGACTTTAATGGCTGATTTCAGGTATTGTTAGCCATATTCTCCTTGACCCTCGAAGTACAGGAATTTCAGCAGCTACCCTTCAGCATGCTGACATCAGTAAAATTGCAAGAGTCAAACATGAATAGTCAGGGGATCGTGAATTGCAGGGTTAGGTTTGTATGGTGATACAAAGAAGTGCTCACCTGTCTACCTGGTGGTGTGATTCTATATAGTCTTGAACAAAATCACTGTCCAGAGCACCCTTCTTCAGCAGAGCAGGTAGAAGTCAGAAGAAAGGATGAGGTAGGAAGGTGATTTGAGCAGTTCATATGCTTATTTTCAGATTTATTTCAGTACCTCCCCGACACCCTGTGCATTTGTGGCCATAGTCCAGATCCTAAGGAACTGCTGTGTCTCTCTGAGAAGAAAATTATTAACAAATTTAGGGGGAAAAAAATAATCCTTCTGAAAAGGATTTTGATCTGCTGGAGCTAGATTTTGTTCCAAACTGGGGTGATAACTGAATGCATCAAAATGCTCCACAGAATGGACTGCAGCTGCATTTCTGCTCAGTGAGCTATGACAGCATTGTGGTCCCTGGAGCCTCGCCAGCCCTTGGACAGGCTGGGATCCAGTCATGGATCTAGGAAATATGGGAGCCACGTGTTTAGTCACCTTTCTTGCTATGTCCAGGATCTCCTGTTCATCATAAACCTCAGCTGAGGATTGTAGCAAAGAAATTAGGTGCATTACTAAAATGGGTGCTGGCACTGGGGAAACATAATGTCCAACATCCTGTGAGAATTCTGTGAGAACAGCCACTGGGCTGGGAGACCCCTACCAGAACACGGGTGCTGAGCAGTCTCCATGTCTGTTGGCAGGAATCATGGCTGCTTATATTTGCTTGCATTTTGTAAACACCTCTTCAAAACATTTAGATGCAGATTAAGTTGAATTTCCCATGATAAAAAATGCTGCCCTGGTGTTTTTTAAATCAAATTTCAAAGTCACTTTCACCTGGAAGTCAGAAAAAATAATGAAAAAGAAAGGTAATGAAATTGTCCTGTGTGAGGGAAACTTGGTTTCCCAGTTACTCAAGTGCCATTGTGTTGTACAAAAGCCTGTTCCCTCAATATTCCTGGTCTGGCCAGAAGCAGAAATGAATTGAAATTTCATAAGGCCCCTCATTCTCATGACATTTCAAAGCCCTCTTTGAAATCTGATTAATATACAGTGAGTGCCCTGCTGTTAAAGTTCACTGTATTATGATATTGATGGTCTCCTGTTGTATTTTGAAACCAAACATTGATTTGGAGAGCTTAATAGCTTATAACAACCCGTACTACCTTTGGTGGGAAACACAGATTTCTGATTCTGTAATGGATTGGAGAAAAGCTTGTTCATTTACAGACCCTGTTCTTACTGAGAGAGAATACAAAAATTAAATCTCTTGGTAAATAGCCTAATTTTACACCTTCCAAGTGTAGAGATTGATGGTCTTTCTGCTTTGCCGTAATAATTGGGTGAGTGGTCCAGTAACTCCTCTGGTCCTAAGCTGGGTCATTCTCCTATCATCTACTTTCCTGTGTCCACAGACTAATCCAGAAGAGCTGTAAACACCATGTGCCTTTCTGTGCTTCTTTCCAGAACTGCAACACATTCCTCCTCTATCCTTTTCACTCAACTGAATAGTTTACAGCAATCAATAATATTGCTTTCATCTATCTTTTTTTTTTATTCCTACAGCAATATCATTATAATTTCCTCTTTCAAGTCAGGGAAATAAATGTGAAATAATCTCAAGCTTCCTCTCCCTAATGTATTTTTTTTCTAATTTTCCAAATGAATCCCTGTTTCTGGTCAAAGACTAGCACAGTGTGATGAGTTCATTAGTTTGCATTCTCTGACTCACATTAAAGCACTAAAGGTCTTTGAGTTAGCAATAATTAGATGAGGTCATTAAAGCTACAATGAGATCACGATTGCCAGAAATGGCCTCACATTGTACAAAGTAAGGTCAAATCAGCTATAACCATTACTCATTCTGGATTTTTAATTCATTACATATGCATTAAGTAACAGTAGATCCACAGCTTAGCATGAGTGAAAACCCCTACAATCTGTCATATACACAGTATTGTACACTGAGGGGAGAGTTACATGGTGAAATCTTTTACAGCAATGATCCCTCACACATAGAAATCACCACAGGGACTAAACAAGACTGGGTCAAAAAGAAATGGCAGTGTGTGCCAACAATGTTTTGAAGGAAAAGCAAGGCAGGAGCACAGGCTGCATTGTGGAAAGTCAGCAGGAGCGTTTTTCCAGGAAGATTCAGACTAAGAAGATTCAGGCAGCAAACAAGGCTCCCAAGCAAGACAGGCTGAGATGTTCCTCAGGTCTAAAGCTGATGTGAAAGCCATGGCTCTGTGGAAGTCCACAGCCACAGTACAGGGCAAACCAGTCCCTGTGTTCATCTTGGCAGAAGGTGGCAACTTTACCTGAGCAGTGTGAGAAACTCCTGCTCCCCTCCCACATTTGCCTTTGTTCCATAGACACATCTCCAGGAAAAGTGATGAGTCAGTCCAGCTGGTAAAATGAATGGATGAGTTTTCCTTCTTATGAGTGACCTTTCCATTCTTTAGGTGTTGATTATAAGCACAGAGTAACCTGGTGAGGGAAGGCAGAACTCCTTCCATTTTTTCTCATTTTCTACACTGCCAAAGAGCAGCTTTAAACCAAGCCTCTCAATAGCAATAGATAACCCAAATCAAGCTGAACAAATAGTTACAAAGTAGCAAGTGCTTCCAGATGTGTCTATCGTAGAAAGCTGAGCTGGTTTTCGTGTGGTATCTGGTTATCTCTCTCCTCCTCTTCCTCACACTCTGCTGATTACAGGCACAGTGGAAAAATGCCCCTTCCAGCACTCCAACATGTCACCTTCCTTCAACAGGCAGCAGGCAGAGCGCCAGGGAGAGCCAGGCAGCCAG